>OOFE01022140.1:16731-40834 GCA_900323365.1 Monocentris japonica | reverse complement strand
TATATTTTTGACTTGTTCCTTCCTATATTTTTGACTTGTTTTTCTTCTGTTAAATGTTGCACCATCAGATCAAGGCAAATTCCTTGTATGTGTAAACTTCTTGGCAATAAACCCCCATTCTGATTCTGATTCTGATTCTGAAGTGCTTCATACAACCCTTCATAGAGGAGGAAGGTAACAAGGCCCTGATGTGAACCCAAGGTTTGTGGATTTAAAGCAAATATTCTCTGTATCATCTGATACACCAATAGTATGTCCTCTAGCCCTACTTTATGTATTTCATCTTCATACTGTGTTATTTAGGATGATAAATTGAAAAGGTGTCACTGACATACATTTTCTCCAAACATGCACAGCTTATACAAGTGATGTAGGGGTTAAGACCTGTAGCCTTGCTCGCCCGTGACCAATTCCTCCCAGAAGTCTTTCATGCCTCTCCTCCATTTTCTATCCCTTAGCCTTCCTAATGTCTTAAAGAAACTAAATATTCTTAAGGGAATGGGATGCTTACTCCATGGGAAAAAAAAGAGAACATAACATTACATTTCTTGAATGATTACGTGATTGTACAATGACACTTTCCCAATGACGTCATCTTTCCCCATGGGACCTTTCTCACTCATGATTATGATGACTAGCACAGTCAAGACGTTGATATTACTTTTCAATAAACTCAGCTGCTTTCCAGAGATTGTGATCAATAAAGGGATCTGGAAACCATATGCACGACAGAGTTTATAATATCCAATCTTTTCACATATTTATATGTGATATTGCCTGCTGAGTAGAATATTCTTGTTCTCCTCACACTGATGTCATTAAAGACTGAGGCTACACGACTTCAGAAGATTTGGCTGCCGTATCTGTGTGGTGTCTGTCCGTTCCCCAACCACGTTTGTCTTGGAAATAGAGTTCAGCAGCGAGGAGCAGCCATTACAGGCCGCACCATCCGCTAAATGTTTAACTTTCCTAAAGGAGTCATTCAAAACAAGAACGGGAACTTGTCTATTGGGAAATACCTCCGGATTAGGGGGGCTGAAAGATTGAAAAAGTAATTTGAAAAATAATGGGCTTTTTAATGACTAAACCTATGGGACACCCAGATGTGCTCTTTGTTAATTTTCACTAGTGTAATGTAAAATTCCAACTGCTTAATTACTCCAGGACACACAAAGCAACTGGTTTTAACGAAGCAATTATGGGAACAGCCTCTACTACATTGCACCACAGCTTACATAAATGCATTCCCAACCCATCGCCTTCCTTGATGAACAGCTACTTTTTGGTACAAAGTTATCAAGCCTTTCATGTCTTAAGCAATGACAGAAATGCCAGACTTACTTATCAAAGGGGTTGCTTTGGCTCCTGAGGCCTCATGTCATTTCAAAATGGCCTGATTCTTTACATGGGAAAGTAACTTAATAATGTAACAGTTTTATAAATAATACCCATATTTACCACGACGTCCTGACAATACTGAAATGTCTTCCACTAAGTGGCAGAAGTAATCATTGAGCTTTTGAAGACAAGGCTATTTGAAAAAAAAACAACAACAATTCAACTTTATTGTTCCGCATCATCATATTTTTTGTGAATCACCAAGTGACTTGAGTAGATGGGAAGATTTTTATTTTGGCGGGGAGGTTTCTATTGTTGGAATTTAATAGCGTATGTTATTAGGGCATCTACAAATCACTGTGCACTGAAGGTGGCAATGTTTGGCTTTGCAGTATCCTTTAAAAGATGCAGAAATATTGTTAAGGGAAATATCCTGTGACATTTTAGTTGATTTTTCCCTTCCTGAGATCAATAAAAACAACTACCCTGGCACCATTAAACCCCCTCCCCAACCCCCCCTGGGAGTAGCCGAGGAACAGCTGTTGGTAAATATCATTACAATATTACATGCTTTATCGCTGCTTTAATGGTGAAATATCAGATGTCCCAGCTCAAAAGACATTAACATTTAGAACAATCAATATAACTTGCACATTTTACAAGAGACATTTTCCATCTGATAAAAGAACTCGTGAGGACTCCTAGGGTGTCACGCGTTAATGAATGCCGTAAAAATCATTGTGATTTGTGGGTGTGAGGACGGACTGTGACCCTCACATATACTCAGCATGCTTTTTAATCAGTCTTCAATACTGGATTTTTTACCTGGATTTACTTATATATTATGTGTCATTGTATGCATACACATTGAGATTTTGTTTGCCATAAAGTTGCAATAACATAGTTATTCATGTCCTCCACAAACAAGACTCCATAGATTCATATTCAAACGGCTGCAGCATCAGTGAAATGAAAATTGCATTACCATCCCTTTGTTTTAGATCAATGGGAATGTCGGCATAACCTTTTCAATAAATGATACCAAAGGGTGCAGTGCTTTCCCTGACGGATGGTTGTATTTCCATTTTTATTTTATTTTTTAATTTTCAATCGTAAAAATATGTCCACTTAGTTCTCCTGAACATAAAAGTAATAGAAGACACAAGAGGGAGGGGAAAAAAAGAAATCAACCTACCTCAGCTTCAGACCGATTTCAAAAATTAAAATTGTGCCTTTGAGATGCAAATGCTGGAATAATACTCTCTATGTTGGATCTAAATTGCTAATGTACACAGTGTATAAGCCCACTGTGTCCCTTTCAAGAGTGGAAGTCTTTGAGACATAAACCTGATGGCACTGGTGTTGATCAAAGGCCTAGCCATGTCACCCTCTCCCCCCCAGACACTGAGGAATCATTGAGATGCATTGAAACATGCATATTCCTTGTTGCATTTTTATGTTGTTTAATAGCTCCCAACCTGTACGCGTTCAGCTGACTATACAAGAAGGACAGAGCCGCAACAAATAGGATTTGGACAAGTTGCTCTACTGACACATAATATAACTGAAAAGAAGGTGGGTTTTCTTTAGCAGAGGTAATAACAGCTGCTAGGCAAAAAATTTGGGAAAGTGTTAAAAAGTCATTTTAACCTTGACTGATCAATGTGAGAAACAAAGATTGATGCAAAACTGTTGCAATTCAACTTCATCAAAAATGTGTCTGAAATCTGTATACATTATCTGAAACAATAATTTTTAATTCAGGAGCTGTTGCTATGACAGCATGCTCCTCTTTTTGATCCCATACAGGGCAGCACCTTGATAGACCAACTATATGGATTAATAGCACTAGTTACAGCACAGCCTAAGGCCCCCTCTATCTAAGTTAATAGAGCCTATCCATTCCTGTCAGCTACTGGGGACTGATGGAATTGCAGAGGTGGCTGTGTATCCACACAGCAAATCATAAGCCCTCAGATATCGCTTGAGCTCAATGACTGCAATTTTCATTTAAAACCAAATATATTGCAGTGAGATCTATCAAACATAGTCAGACAATTTTCTCTGAACGGGGTCCCTCTCCATGTCCGGGACAAGGGGAATAGCTTCTCCAGGTTGCTTGTCTTCATTTCCAGTTACGTAGCCCACACACCCTGTGAGGCCCAATTTGACTGATGTGAACATTTGTCTTTGTGTGTCTTTGTCACACGAGCAAGTGTACCTGAGCTGAAAGAAAAGCTGTGTTCCTGCCGTAATCTATCATGTCATGATCCTCAGCTCTTTCCATTTAGATATCATAGGGGCACCTGCTTGACTTGGGAGGCCTGAGGGATGCGGTATTAGGAGCAGAGCTCGGAGTAACATTAGGCCTAGCAGTGATTAATAAAGCTACACCTTTCAACCACCAATTTGTCAATGATGACTGAATTGCAGCCCATTGCAGAAACTGTGTTCCAGGTATCGTAGCTTGTTTGGGGTGAGACACATTTTGATATTGAAAATGCAAAACATAATACATAACAGATAATAATAACACAAATTTTGTGAAATGAGCATGAACTCTGAAATGCGGATTATGTGTGTGGAAATCAATTATCAATTATCTTCCGCCACGAAAGGATTGTGAGACAATTGCGCAAATTGGTGGTATGTGACAATAGCACGCATTTGGACACGCCATTTTCACCTGTTTATCTCACGGAAAGGTAAGTTTAGTAAAGTACAACAACTTCGGTTAGGGTCAGGGTTACAGTTAGGGTTAGGTTTAGTTACAGTTAGGGTTAGGTTGAAGCACCTAAAACACTTAAATAAGGTTTTGGTCAAGGTTAAATAAGAAAGACTTTTACAAAAAAAGGCAAATGCATCTACCCATGCACCTTTTCAAAGTCATATCGCTACCTGTTTCTAGTCGTGTCTCCCATCATAATCCTATGATGGTGGGAAGACGTATTTCTCACTTTTCGTCCACAGAGCTCATTTTTGCATTTTAAGACACTGTACGCAATCAAATTTTGGAAGATCAGGGTCATTATGATCCTCTGAACCACTCTTGGCTTGCCTCAGAGCAGGTTAGAGTAAGATGCTAGAATGACAAAAAAACACATTGCAAACTCTATCTGAACTGTCTAGACTGGAATACTACCTTCATTATGAGACCTATGACACATTTTGAGGTGCAAAAATAATGGATCATATATAATCCCAATGTAATTAAAAATGTCTGTGGTCAACTGCACGATATCTATCTAATCTATACTAAAAAATTCAAATAGGTATGCCATTTGGTTTCCACTTTCAACCACAACAACCTCTGAGCAACATGACAGCATGGACTATGGGAAGCTGTAGTTCTCGGAGGGTTAATGCCATACTCAATCTTATGAAATCCCAAATAAAATGGCAACATTAATACACCTCAAGGCAAGTACAATATGTGCATCTAGAGACAAGAGAGGAGGACACCTTGAGAAAGAAAGCAGAAGACAATATTCAGTTCCATCAAGCAGCATATTTCTTCGAAATAGCAACTACGAATAACAAGGTTGCTCTTTGATGCAGGTGAGACAGTTTTTCATTTTCTACCGACTTCAAATTTCAGGTATTTAATCCTCACTGGAAATGACAAACTTTGAGGATGTTACCCCAACTGTTCTTCAGAGTTCAGTGCCTCGGGAGAGCAGAGCAAATATGAAAAACAAAGTGTTGGAAATTATTTCCTCCTTGTTGTTTTGGGTTCAGCTCTTGTTTTCTCAAAAGATGGCAGCCGGGGCTTATGCTCACCTCTCAGCATGAATGTGACTCAAACCCACAGCTGGGGTGTGAGCAGAATCCAGAATGAGAGTAAGACCCTCACTCTCTGCTGTGACTAGGGAGGTCTGCAGTCAGGGGAAGCTATAAACATGTACATGCACAGCCAGCACACACACATACACATTCCCCCACAAGTGCATTTAAACATACCTGCATGCACACACACTCATGTGCACATGGATACACACAAACATCTGCAAACATCGACTCTGGCACACACACATCGACAAGCCATAGCAATCAACAAAACCATAAGAAACAACCAGAACAAGAGTTGCTTTACAATTTGCCTATGCTCAAGGATATTATTATAGCAGACATGTAGAAACAAAAACAGCTTTAGGTAATGTTGGGCTATATTGTACTCTCTCTCTATGACAAACAGCATTTGTGCATATTGTTGGTTTTCCTCATGAGGGAGTAAAGACTAGGAGGAAAGAATCTTCAGGCAGGCATATTGTAGGCCAGCTATGGATATGTAGTGATTGCCAAATGGCAGTAGATTTGGGGGGAAAGTTGATAATCCCACAGGAAATAGTGAGCACTAATTTAAGGCGAGACATGGTGTTGTGGTCAGAGACACAGTGGATAATGTATCTTGTTGAGTTTAAAGCGCCATGGGAGGATGCAGTAGATGAGGCATATGAGAGGAAAATGCTTAGGTATACTGAGTTGGTAGCAGAGGTGAAGCAATGTGGGTGGAAACCAAGACTATGCCCTGTGGAGGTTGGATGCTGAGGTTTGTAGCCACTTGAAGTCCACTTTAAGACTACTAAGTGAATTAAGCATTGATGGGCGGAGCTTAAAGCAGGCAGTGAAGGACATGTCCAAAGCAGCAATGGCTGCACAAAGCACCTAATGTAGGTAGCCTTGAGTGTTATAGGGTCTGAACCACTTCACTGAAGCATGTGCTTTTGTCTAAGAACTATGTGTGCTGGTACATGTGTGTTAGCTCTTTAGCTCTTAAGAGCTCTTGGAAGAGATCTTATAATTATGTGCGTATGGCCTCGTCCAAAAGCATTTACCTGATGAACAATGAGCTAACTCACAAACACTTAATGGTTAGTCACAAGAACTTCATGAGTTAATTGTTTTGTGCCCCGTCAAGTAAAGCCATGGAATGATACAAAATTTGGCAATGATCAGCTAATGATACATAAATTAGGGGTAAGCATTCATTGAACATAAATTCACTATTACTTCATAGTGGGTTCATTATTTTGCACCCCTGACCCCACATAACGTGATGAAATGATGCAATATTTAGTAATAATTAGCTATGACATAAAAGCTAGAAGTAATTGATCATGAATTCAACGGCACTTTATAGTGAGTTCATGGTTTTGTTTATTGGGAAGAACAGACAACAAAATTAGAAGAGAGATGACATTGTCCAAAATAGATCAGATACAAAAGTTACCCTAGCAGTCACACAACATCATTTAAGGCTGAGGTCAGAATGATGACAGAGCCTACAATCTGGAATCAAGGGGCTCCTAAATCATCATACATCATTGATTCCAGATTGTCGGCTCTGTCATCATTCTGACCTCAGCCTTAAATGATGTAGTGTGACTGCTAGGGTAACATTTGTACCTGGTACCTTTTTTGTCATGTCATGCATACATACATTATGGGACCAGACAATTAATGGACGGAAACATTCAGTTTTGAATTCAAAAATGCAATGAATATCCAAGAAACAGTTGCAGAACAATTTTGCACAGATAATGGAATAAATATAGCCCCATCAGACATCCTTGATGAGATGAACTGGTCTCCCTTGCCTGACAGCCTCGCTCTCTGTCAGCCGCAAGCTGGAGCCATAGTTTCACTCAGGTCTAAACTTCATGATCCATGGCGTTTCCCCCCAAGCTGAGAGCCCCTTGAAGAACAAAGAGCAAGAATTATTAACATGCCTCATTCCATCAAATTTTGGGTAGGATGTTATGGATGACAGCGAAGAGTGAGAACAAAAGAGAGGTGGTTTATGTATTTCCACTCAGAGAGGAGTGTGTGAGTGAGGCACGCAAACTGCCTGCCAATTTAGCATTTTTCACAACAAGCCGCATCCTGTCTGTTGTGCTAGCCAGCAATATACAGCAAAGTATTTATCATCTACTGTAAAATGCCTGTAACACATGTGGACTAATCTGAGAATATATGGCTGACAATTTTATACCAAATGAACCCATTAGGTTACTGAAAAAACATTTAATGCATTAATAAAATGACTGGCTGCCCTTGTTAGTCTGTCTTTTTTGTGCCTTGTAAACTGGGTTTATATTATAATGAATTAACACATTAATTCTATCTGTTAGTTAATATCATCAATGAATGCCAAATCATTATTAAGTGTTCATGTTTATTTGTGTACCCTTATTATAATGTTATCAAGATTTCAGATGACAAACTGATACAACATTGAGATATTCTCTATTTCTTAAGAGATGAAGAAAAGACTAGTCTGATTAAAATATTTTTCCACTGGGTTGTGTTTGTAGCACATTAGCTGACATTGTACGCTAATAGCATGGTTGCTGTGGCTGTTTCTCAGTGGTGTGTTTGCTGGGTATTGTCATCCTGTGTGTGTAGCATGGTATTTGACAGAGTGTTTGGTTGTAGCATGGGTTCTGGTATATTGATCCTTTACATTTATGTTTACTGATACAATTCAAGTTCTGAACTGCTGAGCGGGCTGTCTTCAAGCTAGCAGTGTCAGACATCCCATTAGCTTATTGTTGTTGTTGAAATCAATAGCAAGTTCAGAAATGATTGAGTAATGCTGGCAATTAGGGAGGAGCCTAAACAACGGTACAGGGTAGAGTAAGTAGTTTTTAGTTGTATTTGGAGTTGAGAGGGGGTTCTGGGATACCAGAAATCACCTGGAGGTGTCGTGGGCCTAAATCAACGAAACATCTGTGATAGGAGGAGACCGCTTGATAACCCCAGTGACATACCCACACACTCACACACAACCCTGTAGCATTTAGATCAGGTGGCTGGTGAATGGTGCTGCCTGTCTGATGGTCCTGTAGATTTATGACGGTGTAGCCTGATGTCCTCTATAGTCTCCATTTGTAGGTGCATCATTCTCTCTGACATCAGAATTGAGCCTCTGTGTGAATGCTCACCCTGGATTATGGCACAAAGGATTATATAAAGAGGTCAAGGGGAGTCTTTAACTGTTGAGATGAGTGCAGGGATTACTCCGGCTCATTCAGGTTTGCTTTAAGGCCATTCCCTAGAATGCCATTTCAAACCTTTTCAAGAATAAACGTGTTCTTCACCATGAACCAACACACCACATCTACAACGGCGTTGAAGTAACGCCGAGGAACTGTAGACTTTGCTGATACTTTCATGGTCTGCAACAAGCAACACCAATGAAATACATGATGGCCATCACAGTCCTTGCCTAATAGCTGACTTCTATCCATAATGATGATTTGAGCTGGGATCAATCAACCCTATCTGCCTGCTCTAATGGCAAATGGCACTTTGATATAAGTGCTGTAATTGGTTTCCAGTGGGGTACAGTGTCAGTTGGCTATTCCCCAGTCCCCCTTATGTACAGTGTCAGGACATGGCTGCCTGTCACAAGTGCAGGCTTGACTGGACAGGAAAGAAGATATCCGCTGGAGACACAGCGGCTCCCCTGGCATGGCTTTCTGTCCGTAATGGCCTCCATTCACAGGCTCTTTATGAAAGGTTTTACATGAGAACTCAAAAGGCTAATTGGCCTGTGGAGATTAGAAATATTGTTAGTTCTGCATGGCTTCCAGCAGCCATGGCTGCCATATGAGTGCCTAATCACCACAGGGCTCCACACCTGACTAAACAAAGAGCACTTTTCTTAATTCCAATAAAAAGAGTGTCTCTCATCTTTTTCTTTATCCCTCTTGCTGCACCTCCTTTCAGCTAACTTGTGTCTGGATGCTTTAACCCAATCGTCAAATGACTCCACTGGAAGCCCAAGAGGTCATGCCGGTTGCATGTGCATTCATTCAGTATTGTTACAGTTGGCAAACACTTGGTATTATGGTCAGTTGCTCTTTAAGAGGCACAAAATGTCAACAACTATAATGGGCTTTGCTCAAGAAAAAAGACAATGCTCTCTTGTATTCTAGACTTGTACATTAACTATAACTATGGATGACAGACTCAGGTCACCTATTTACATTGGGCACAGTTCCATAACACCTAATTAAATCAAGACAAGATGGCAGAAACTAAATGGTGGCATAACACGCTGTTTTCCCACAATGAAACTACATTCAGCGGGTACCTGAATGTAGAACCAAAGAAATTCCCCGGGGAATGCTGAAATCCCTGCATGCATGAGTCGCCGCAGAATCAAAGGTCTGTAAAATGTCATTGAGCTTCAGGATTTTTGTGTGTCATTTTGATTTGAATACACACCTGATTGCTGCATGCTGATAAAGCAGTCAAGCGCCACAGTGCTCCTATTGTTAAGACACTTGAGCCTACATGAGCCATGATTCTGAAGTGGGCTGAAGGTTTTGTCTCCCATCTCCCAGCCCTGCACTCCCATAGTGTAAAACTGCATCCTCTTTTCTGCAGGATTTGAAAAGCTCTTTCAAAACGAGTTCTGCTCAACTGGACAGTATTTGCTATCATTGTACTGTAGACTGAAGTTTGACTTGACTCGACGCTTGTTAAAGTACACCATGAGAGAAGTGTTATGTGAATGCATTATTACATTATCACAAAATTGGGCTTCGGACACGCTACCTGATGAGCACAAGTGATTGGCTGTCTTCAGAACCGCAAGCCAGATAACAAGAAACTCCAGGCAAGCCATGAGGAACTGAAAGGTACACAATACCATGTGACTGTACAAAGTGTTGAGTGCTCATGTCTAATGACAGGTAGATCAGCCCCCTTACTAATTCATGACACAAATATATGTTGTTTTTCGAGCTAGTGGATCCACATGATGGCCATAACACATGCAAGATACAAGAGATGTCCGCATTTAAGTAATCATGTGATGAGGCTTCCTTTAAAAAGATACAGACATTCAGCAGGAAGAGGTATGTTTAGTCTGTTTTTAATTATTAATGACTCACTCAGTAACCTCATTGATCCATGTATAATTTAATCAGTAATGCTCTGATATTTATTAATATTTAATATTAATATTTATTATAAATATTCCCTTGAAAAAATGGGGAAAAAAGCTTTTGAAAATTTAACTGTGGTACAAATGGTAGTTTTTGACAGTAAATCCTTTACAAATTGATCACAGTGAATATCTTGAGGGAGAAAAATGCATTTAGATTTCAGTCTCTGGGCACTTCCACTAAAGGAGTTTCAGGATGTCTGTTTTTTTCTATTTTGAGTCCTTGCTTTGCATTGTAAAATGGTTCGGGGCCTTATACCATTGCCTGAAAGCGCGAAAACAAAGCACCGCTCAACCTTTCCAATCTCTGCTTGCTCCCATGCTCCTTGGCTTGACTTTGGTGCAGCACCAAATGTGTGGCTTGATATGAGCAGCCTGAGGTCACAGTCTGAACAGAGGCTCTAGGGCAGTGAATGGAGACCGGTCAAAACATGTCACACTGCATGTGCCTTGATTACATTCGGTCAGACATCCAAATTCAAAAGCCAAAACAGTATGGGACATTTCTCATTCCTAACCAAACCCTGCTCACGCCAATGCACTCAGAAGCAATAGTGGGGCATTACTGCATATTTATACACTATCTGAAATAATTGGATATTGGGGAAAACAACACGAATGCAATGCTATCTTAGATTTTTTTTCACAAACAAAGGGATACATTCAAGATGGCTGCAACTGAATACTCATTAAGTTCAAGTAATTTGTGACGTAATTGGTACTTACTGCACAATAGTCCCAGAAAATTACTTTTGGATTGAACAGGGGCATTGAATTAACAATTTAAAGCAACATAGGGGATTAGTGCAGTTCAACAACAATGACTTTAAGATTATATTAAAAAGTGATTTTTCATCTTAATTGTACAGTCATCTTATTAAAGTGTGCAATGGATGACCTACATGAAGTAGATTTTGGGGTTTTACTCATTTCAGATAATCTTTTAATGAGGATAGTCCTCTCAGTAACCCATGCAGCTATATTCTAAGTTCCTTTGTAAGCTCCACAAAAAAAGATTCAAGCATCTTGAACAAAACATTAGTAAAATAAGGCATTGATAAAATGTCTTATTTCTGCTACTACACGTTAAGGCAATATTACAGTGACCGCTTTCCTTACAATAATATATTGTGCAACATTAATGCATTGAACAACTGCCTTCTCAATTTTTGTAGTCAGTAGCAGTACCAAGTATGACTTTGCACTTGTCTTTTCTAGTTTAGTCAGTTTGTAGCAACCCAACTACACTTGAACTTGGAATGATGTCACCATTTGCACAAGGGTAAAAAAAAAGGCAACTCCTGTTGATCTATAACTTAAAAATACTGCCCTGACTTTTTAAGACGGGTTGTCTTTAACGCCACCAAAACCACACAAATGAATCACGTGAATGTAATAAATCGGAGGATTTGTTGATTTAACTGAACAAACTCATAACAGTCGACCCTAAAGACAGCATGTCTTTCAAGCTAATCTGCTGGCACAACTACAATACAAAGCAATCTGATAAACAGAACAGAATGCTGTTTTTACCTCTATGGCTTGATGCCAAATCCGTATGGTGAATTATCACTTGTATTTGCCCAATGCTGAGCACACGGTCTGTGCTCTATCTGATGGCAAAGCATATTCAATTATTAACTGATCTACCTCTGCTGCTGCCCATTTCCTCATAGATAAAAAGGCCTATTAGACTTATTTCCTCCTTGTAGATAGAATGAAATATCATGTCTTTTAATGGATAGGCCTATTTTAATCTCCCACATTAATACTTTAGTATTCAGGATATTATTGTTCTGTACCAATGACTATAATTAGTTTTGTTTAATAATCTCTGTCAATCCTGAAATTGCTCACTTGCGTGGTTCCATATCTCGCTGGAAGGATTATTAATATTGGAGCTGGACTGGTAGGATGAAGATTGCCCACGATTAGGTGACATGGTGAACTGTGAGTCATGTGTTAGACATGAGATAAGTTTAACTGCATATACACAACAGTAATACATTATTCTTAGGCTAGTAAAAGTTTATTTTCGAGGCTTTAGAGATGGTGAGATATTTCTTAAGGGGGTACATATGGAGGAATGCAATCCTCGCTGACCCTCTAATGATCCTCCCTCCAGAAAAAAATCTGTGAAAAAATGAGAAAAACACCACTCCCTGTAGGCTTGAAAATACAAATAGATAAATTAATGACCGCCTCAGAATATGTTTGGCTCAAAAATGTTGATAAATTTAAATTAATACCTGTCCTTGACATTTACTCATGTCAAGTCTATACACTTATCTGTGTGAATATACAGAAATTTGGTGACAGTGGAGCAGTCCTTGAAGGTACAGTAGTTTTGCCATCTCAAAGCTCATATTTTTTAATTAGATTTTTTTTGCAGCCCAAAACCTCTGGGGATCTGTATCCACTCCAATACTGATATGTTGTTGTGTGCTTTGTTTGCTAGCAGATGCCTATCCACGGCCAGCTGATATGGATAATATGTGAACAAGCTGGCTAAGACTGAAAGTGACTGAGAGGAGGATGACTTGATGCAAGATATTTTACAAATATGCAGAGAAGTCAAGAAGTGAGCTATATAATAAGCCAATTTTGTTGTTGCCGTTCAGCTGAATGCCAGAGAGAATCTGGCACAGAGCTGCAAAGACTGTGTTTAGTTAAAACGTTCAAAATAATGACAAAATTACAGGATAACCCACCACCTCTCAGTCGTTAATGAGTAATTCCATTGACACATCAATTTAGGAATTTCTCTTCTTGTAAAATAAATATTTTAATGGAGTAATTTGTAACAATTCAATCATTTCCAGCACATTAAAATACCCATGAATGCATTAGTGCTCCTTTATTGTTGTAAACAATGACAGATATGATCCAATGGTCCCCAATGCCACTCCGCCCCACCTCATCCAGCACCGCTATCTCTCTCTCTCTCTCTCTCTTCAATGGCAAAGTCAAAATGGCAAAGCCCTCCTATCACATTATACCCGGGAACATTTAAATGCTAATATTATAAGCTCACACGCCTAATATGATAAGCTGACAAGCTTATTATAAGCTCTGAAGTTTTAAGAGTTTCTTCCATTAGTTATCACAGGAGGAATTAAATTGCATCGCTGCACTATGCCAGAAGGTATGGAGTTAAATTCTCCTGGAGAAGAGATTATTTTGGCTGTCTTTTGACAGCACTATACAGTGGCAGGAACGTACATGATGGTTTGTCAAGAGACGGGGAGGTGCAGAGGGAGTGGAACGCAAGTGTTTTGAGCCAGAGAGGTGTGTGTGTGTGTGCGTGTGTGTATAGAAGGTAGTTCATCCTATGGAGAGCTGAAACGCAGCTGAAAAGCACACTCTGTCATCCTTCCCATTCATTTAGTCCTGATCTTCTATACACCGGCAGACAGTGCTCAGAATCACCACGCTATACAATTATGCCATGTGGATCACAGTGCAAAACACATCATTTTGTGGTGATGAATTATGCTACAGTTTTCAAATCCCCAGTCAATTTATATCAGTCTATCTATGAGATTTTTATAGGAAAAACCTGCATGTATAGGATTAGATCCCATTCACTGCATCTCTTACCAGCTCTTAGGCTCCTATGGATACTTTTCTAGGATTGCAGTCCATTGAGATTTGAGAACATAAAAGTCCTATGTGATATTTTTAGAATTTAAAATAATGCCCAGATGCAATCCAGTCCTTAATTCTTTCATAGAACATCTAGAAGTAGTAGTTGCAACATTTTCTTAATAGACTCTGTTGTAATGTCAGCACCAGCCCTATACGATTTTCCTGTTGAATTCCAAAAGGATGAAAACTGAATTTTTGAAAACTGAGAATTGATTGGACAAATTTCAACTTAAACAGGAATCAGTAATCATGTATCGTGATGTCAGGAAACTGCACGTTTACCAACCCTGCCACTCTGTGATCGCTTCATGCCAAAGGATACCAACCAAGAGAGGCAAAAGATCTAAGGTTGGTGAGTCCAGCTTTCTGTGGATAGAGCTCTCACTCACTGCTGACAGGTTCCATTTCACTCTTCAAAAGAGATATTCAACATTAAATCATGTTTTTTGAGCTGTAAACATATTTGTATGACTTCTATCATCAGGCCCCTCAGGATTCTCAACATCTCAAATTCTGCAGTAGGCTTTATAAATTCTGCGATTGTAAAATAGCATTTTCTCCAATAGACATAAAAACACATTTAAGTAGATTTGAAGGCCCAATCTGTGATCTTTTGACCATATAAATTTGGGGTATGTTCACATACAGTCTTGAGTTTGATCTGTAGATAGAAAATAACCAATTGTAAATCATAATATAGGTCTGTTTTAGTCCAATGTTTTTAAACATTACCAACATTACCTTGTATAAAGAGCTCAGTCAATTAAATAGAGAATGAAAACTCTCTTTTCCTATTTTTCCTTTGTGGTTGTGAAGCAATGTTTGGATAAGGTATTGGGCCTTTTAAGTTGCCATTTCTTCCAAAATAGTAAATAAACTACAAAATATCTATAAAAAGATGATTTATTGTGCAACGTTATGTACAGGATTTAGTCCTGAAATTAAAGAACTTCATGTAATCAAGTGGTCAATACATTCCTGTAAGTGCAAAAGGCTAAAATAACATATTCAAGTTGGCTTTCTTTGCTGGCTGTGTAACACCAGAACTGTGTAAAAAAGTAAAACCATTCATTCATCGCACAGGTCGAAGAAATCGCTCCATGTCCAATGTGCACAGCACTAAAAAAGGTCTGCTGACTACAAGTAAATAGCCCCCCTGGTGACACATAACTGCAATTTATCCATTATGAGCTATTTTCTGTATGATTCTGTGGCTTTTCTATTTTTTGGCAGCCCATCCAGTTTTCTGTGCTGCATCCAGTTTCTGATATATGGTGAAACCTGTCAATACTGGACATAAATTCAACATTGCAGATATAATTTCAGCAAGCTGCTTTCAGGGCCAAACATTTATTCGTAAAAATATGTCTCTTAAAATTTCAGCTCTGCTGCACTGCCGACTCCACCCCAACCGGTGATAAAATACTAAAGATTTAGGGGTTGTGTGACATGAGTGGGAAGTGGGGACGCCCCCCGACTGGAGATAGGCAGAGACACTGAGGAGAGAAATCCTCCACCTCAAAAGATATGTTGTCAAATGGATGAGTCAGAGGTGCACATCCCCCTCACCTTCTGTAGGTGGCGCTCTTTTCTTTGTCTATTCAGCCACGGTGGCTATCGCTGCTCATGCTAACTACCCAGTTCTTCTTCTATTTATTCCAAACAAACCAGAAACATTAAACGCATCACTTCCTGTGTGTTTTCCTGGGAAAGCCTGACATTGGGTGTTTGGAACAGCACGTGCAAAAGCTTTCATGGACTGGGTATAAGTTCACTATTGATCACTATTGTATGGTATCAATCGACGATAGAGAGTAGCAAAATGGACATTTATTTATATGAAAAAGTTGCAGATTATTACTTTCAATGTATCACTTCCTGTGGGTGGAGAAATGCCCACACCCCACCACACCACACCAGACTTTCATTTGGGCAAAGCTCAATTCGAGTGGGTGGGACGCTCTTCTCTCTTGCAGCCGCACTTTGCGATGTATTTTTATATAACAACCAAGTGTAGCTTTAAATATCTGAAACACCACATTTAAGCAACCACAATATGATCGGCTCATTTCATTTTATTGCTTGTAAAAGTTCTGGCCATTAAGGCACAGTTGTCCACAATATTTTTGAATGACTCCACTTGTAGCTTGTAGCGGATCTCTGCGTTCACCAGGGCGTGTTGCTAACCACAGACAACTCATGTCAACAACTGGCAACATTAGCCAGCAAGTCATCTAGCACAATTCAGCCCGTTTGCAGCTGTCAAACCCATTTTGACTTTCACAAAACCTCAAACCATTTAACTAGTCTAAGAGATCTCAAGAGGAAACCTTGTAATTTACCCATGATTCAATTGAGTCGTTTACATTTGGGTTGTTTACATTTTAATCAGGTCCTCTGTTTCGCAGCGTTCCCATTGATTAACCTTATCATTGGACGATATACTTTGGACACATTATGAACAACTGGATGTGAGCGACTGGCACGGGCCTTGCTCCGTGAACATTCGCCGGTCTCAATTAGTCAGTGATACTGCATCTGAGTAACAGCTGGCAGCTTCTGTCTGTCTAATCTCTCAGTGCAGCTGTGCTGGAACAGGCAACATGCTAGCCTAATTAGCCATGCTGTCTCCATGGGAAAATGGAGCCTTGGGGTCCTAGATCAATGTTGCCGTCCCTTATTCACTCTCCTCCTCCGCCGTGCATAAACAAAAACGCTCAGAGCCCCCTCCCCAGCCCAACTGCCCACTGAAAGATACAATAAAAAGCCATTGTTGTCATCGAAATGGTTTTATTACCCTCAATGAGGAACTGTCATTGTTTCTCCGTTAGCGAAAAGAGATGTTTAGATATGTGGATGAAATTAGACACTTGCGTCTCCCTCACTGGCACAGTCGTGTTCATTTTGATTGGATTTTAAATTGATTGGACTAGATTACTTCTTTATCAGGCTTTCCAGCTAATGATTTGTTTACCCCCCACCCCCCCCATACCACCACCACGACCACACACACACACACAAACACAAACACAGCTGAAGCTCTTCTATGTCACTGCGTCCAACAGTAGTGGGCTTTTTTAACACAGAAGTCGAGGAGGCAGGGAGGAATGGGGAGATCTGGGTTTTGTTAGCACTGGCAACGCTGGTTTGACGCTTATTTGACTAGTCTGTTGTGAGCTTCTTCTGTATTGCAGGAGAAAGTAATAGAGCTAGTGCTGCGGTACAGTGCTGTAGGTGATACGCTACAGAACAACTTGAAATGTATTCACAGTCTGTGATTTTCCTCTTACGTCAACCAAAAGCCCTGGTGTCCCATGTTGAGAGCAAAGTTTAGCTGAAGAATAAAGTCAAATTTTTTTATTGAGAAATAAAAATGAATGCTCTGTATATACAAATACATCCAAATAAAATGCATGAAAAGTGGGTGATGGATCAAGGTATAACACACCATCAATCTTTATATCACCGTCTAAGGAGCTGGGAAAGGCGTTCGTACATTCAATATTTTAATAAACAGCACCAATTATGTGAGCCTATACAAAGGAAAACAATGCAGAATGTCACCTGCATAAACACATTTTTGGCACATGCATTGCTGTCTGATATGCTAACTGTCAAATTGTTAAAAATCTCATTTCCTGCTCCTTATTTGTGAAAGGCAGAGGTAACACAGAAAGTATTCTCTCTTTTGTGTTGTGATCGCTCTGGCAAGAAAAACGGCCAAATTAATTTTCAACAAGTGACGGTTACAAAGTTTCCAATAGAATTAGGCTGTTTCCAGCAGTGATGAGTGTCTCAACTGTTTGCTTATATCTTGCAAAGTGACACTTTCATTGGGTATTTTCTTCCTGGAATAAATTCAGTTGCCCAGTTAGCCCTATCAGTATTGAAAGGAGATTTGACATTATTTTAAAAGCGTCGTTGTAAAACAATGTCGTGCTTCTTTATTCAAAACATCGGACAATTCAGAGCAAACTCGCCGACTTGGAACCCGATGCTTCAGGGATTTGAACAAATTTCACTTCCTTCCAAAGGCTTTCAACTTGTTTTGTTTGATGCAGAGAAGCATGGTGTCATTGCTACGACCCCTGTTTGCTGTAACACAAACCCCCTCCACCACCCCTGCTCAGCGGGGCCCGGCGTGGGTCACAAACCTGTAATAAACAGGAGGGGCCAAGGCTCGATTTGGGAAAAATGGGCACTTTCTGTGGCGTCTGAAAACGTCTAGAGTAATGTGCTAAATTATTGGGGTCAGTGACTCCGCCCGCTCTGTTGATTTGTCTGTGGACACACAAGGCTCACACTGACATTGAAGGACATTTTCCCACCGCCAAGGACTGTAAATTAAAAGACATGCCTGCGCCACAGCAGCTTATGTGAGACAACATGGATTGATGTGTTGCACTATAAAACACCCTTGTTGATGCAAAGGGAGACAAACACACAAACACAGCCCTGCAAGGGCTTAAGGTTAAGAGAATGATATGTTAGGACCATGATGCCATTTCTGCAGAGATATTAGCAATAAGAACAGAGGTGTTAAGGTTTGAACCAGAGGAGCTATATATCAGTTTACACGCACACATACACACACACACACAGGTGCCAGGAGTGTATTTTTAACCATCAGGCATCCACAGAGTTGCACCTATCGCAGCTAATCAGCCTAATGAGCCAAAGATTGCAGCAGTAATCAGGCGTCATTAGGTTTATGAGTATTTATTATCAGTGGCACGGAAATAATAAAGAAGAGCACCTCTTGTTGATGGCACACAAAGGAGAGAAGCCCTGCAATCTGTTTATTAATGGAGCTCTGTCACCTGGCCACCGCAACTCAACGGGCCAGGTCATCCATCAATGTTGGGCCCTGACACCGCGAAGATAGATGTACTTCCCTTGTTCTGACCTGAATGTTAGACATTCCAAAGCTGGCACAGAAAGCCAGGCGTGGTTCAGGGTGTCGTGTAGGTGGCCTCAGGCAGAGTCGTCTCTCTTCCTTTCCTCCATGTCGTATGCGTGTGTGTGCATGTGTGCGTGCACGTGTGTGGCAGAGAAGCATATGCAAGTGCGGAGAGAAGAGTATTTGTCTGCCTTCAATTCCGACCGTGCCTCATCTGGTTTGCCTGTGAACAATGTTTCACACTGGTTTGAGCGAAGTTTGCACGACTAGGGGAAGAAGCTTTTCCATGCAGCTCTCCTCGATGTTCCCTGTCTTTTATTTTAATGTCTTGCAAGTGTTGTCGTGCTTGTTAGGAATCCAATTACATACATACTCACACAGGCCACCCAGTCCATCTTGTTTGCTTTTTTTTTTTATTTGAAAAGCATTTTACATTTTCAGGTGAAAATTGGATTTAGAGCTGTATTTATTTTATTTTTTTTCCAAATGCTTTTACCATGTTGGCTACAAATAATAAATAATCTGAAATAATCTGAGAGCTGAGTGTCTGGGGAAAGGGAGCGAGAGAGGGAAAGAGGCGGAGTGACATATATAGGGAGAGATGTAATCAAGCAAAGCATCAACGGGTGAGAAACCTACAATATGCACGTGGTTTTGCACCGTCTGATACCTCTTGGGACAGAAGTACACAGAGATTAGGAGTCAGTCTTATCTGTACCACTTTGATTATTGCGCTCTGCATCTGCTTAACTGATAGGGAGGCCGACAGGGTCCAGCTCCATTCAAGCAAACACAACCACCGCGAAATTGTTGTTATTGCCGTTTATGTCTTCAAAGTCTGTTCAGCAAAGCACACTCACCCACACGGGATGGTTTATGAGGTGGTGAGAGTCATCTCAGCGTGGAGACAGCATGAACATAATATTGAAATTGAATTGTAAAATTCAGAAAAAAGGTACATGTATGTATAAATAAAGTGACAATAATAATTTTAGAATTTGTCGATGATTAAAATGCCTCTTTTTCGCTGCACCAGATCAGTGTTTGTGCACCAAACGGTCCTGCTCCCATAGCCACAGATCCAGCTCACTGTATCTGAAAACAGGCTTACATTAGCCAGGAGTTATTTCACAGGGACAGTCAAGCGGAAAAATAATTCAAAGGCTTGCTTATCAAGAACGCCGGTGTGAAAGTTCAATAAATGATTATTTCTGAGTCAATGTTCACATAACTAGTGGTCTGAAATGGGAATGGGTGTCAGGGACAGATTCTGATTCAATGAATTAATTGTTATCAGAGGCAGGAAGGGGAGGAAGGGAGTTGGAGGCAGCCAGGGTTGCAGCTATTGGCCCACAGGGGCCTTCATATGTGACAACACTAACTGAATCTATCTGGTGTGGGCATGATTGGTGAGAACTATTCCCTTCTTGGTTTGCCACATACAGGCGAATTGGTGTACCACTTTATACACATGCTGTCATAAATGAGAAAAAAGTGTTGAACTGATCAGACTTTCATTGGAAAGAGGTATGAAAAACAACACTTTTACAGGTACATCTTCACATATTCCACAGAGGCAGTGCAATCTGACATGTTTGGTGAGTGTGTACTTCCATATCAAGACAGAAAATTGTTATTTTCCAGTTCCTGGCCAGTCTATTAGGAGAGCTTGTGTCCTAGCAGACTTTTCATCGCCTCATTTCCATTCCATTAATCTCTTCATCACAAAGAAATATGCATGAACCCTTGGTAATAAGTTATTCTGCTAAATGTCTTAAAACTGTTACTATTTTATGGGAAACAGGAGACATATGCTGCAAAACCCACTGAGATATCTTAAACTACATGTAGTGTTTTGGGTCAGGGTAATGCCACGTTTTGAAGTATGCCGTGGTAATCATCACATCACTAGAAATAGCACACATACAGTGTAAACCTCATACTTGCTTAGATAGCCATATTGCAAATGTGCTACTTATTGATTCAACAATTCCCTCCATATAAACTAAAGGCACCTCTGACTAAGAAAACCAAAGCATTAATTTTTGACAGTATATTGAGACAAACTAATGGATGTGACATGTAATCACTCGCAATGAACATGAGTTTTAAAAATATCTTGTCACAGTAAAAATGTGACTTTTCCATTTACATGTCCTTGCATACATCGTTAACCGTTAAAAGCACGATGTATTTTAGACATTATTAGATAAATAGAGAGTATCTCATTGCGGGACCTTGTTATGTAAAGACAAGTGACAACAGGCTGCAGAGAAATGTCAGAAATGGCTTCTGAATTAATTTCATCAACAGCAAACATGTTCATATGAGGTGAAGAAAAGAGGAGGGGGAAGAAACAGGATGAAGAGCCCTGGGCCTGATGATGATAAATGTCACACTTTGAATCATATGTTTTTACTAAAATTATCTGACAGACGAAAGGAAGATTTATGAGGCTGCATATTATTTGTATGTTTCCTTCGGCTTTGCCATGGATGAGCCCTGGCACAGCCAGCACCAATTCAAACACAGCTGGCCTGCTCAGGGAAATTCATCTACCTTCATTAGGAATGCCAAAGTGACTCTGAAGATGCAATTCATTAATCCTTGGCAGTGAACAGTGTTCTTCATATTGTTATGGAAAATCAATGCGATTGAGCTGGAGGGCAGCCAACGTGGGCTTCCGTTGGGGAGCCATGGAAGATAGCTTTAATTTATGCAGGCAGCACATCCAGATCAAGGAAAAATCCCCAAACACATCACACAATGTTAGCCTTACTTAACCGCGGGGTCAGCATCATCACAGAACAACACTGTGTTCACAGTACAGGTGGGTATCTGACAACGTGTGAATGAGGATGATAGATGATGCTGCAGCACTTTGCTTCAATCTTGAATCTACAGGTCTTCTGCTCACCTACACACTGCAAATGACCAGCGGTGAGGAACCATATGTGCTAGCAATGTGACAATGCAGATGACGATGAAGATTTTGTTCATTTATTGTCTATTGCACAAATAGTTGAGGTTTTAAGGCATAACAAACTCCAAGAACTTGATGAACTTCACATTATTAGTTTCTCACCAGTGGGAAAGCTTAAACCACGAGGGAAGTTTGGAATGACATTTTGTCGACGAAAATGAAGAGAAACTAATATCAAATTTTGCTCTGCTGAGGGATATAACATTTCATTTCAGAATATTGTCTGGATATGAAAACCTAATGCAGCATCATCATCCTTTTCCTTTCTTGTTTTGCCCCTTTCTCGTACATGTAGGGTGCAAAATGCTTCAAGTGTTGATAACCATCGGTTTTGCCCCTGCCCTTTTTGTCCTAGGTCCCTTTTCAGATTGAAACAGAGATTAAGGTTGTAGTGGGGCGTCACTAACACTGGTCATTTCAGGAGCAATAACATAAAAGCATCTAAATCAGTCTGAAGGGCACACAGTATTTCCACTATATGCAGGCTATTCAACCCTGGCGCGCATGCCTCACCTCTTTTCAAGGGCTTACATTGGTCAGCAGCGAGCATGTAAGGCCACATACATGTTTTCCTCCTTGCCATAAAATCATAAGAGACTTTATTCCTTCTCTGATCCACTGCATACAGATAAAATGTCGAGCTCCTTCTGATGAAAAAACAGCCAAAATTGTGCGAGATGCTGAAATGCATTGAGAGGCAACTGTCAGGGCTGGTCTGGAAACACAGTAATAAACCTAGGCCTACATCTATTTCACTCGTCTAATTGTCAAACTCTGTTAACTGTGTGATTGCTTTTGCTCTGAATATCAGCCAACTTCTAGCAAACTATCAATAAAGTGATTCTCAAAACTCATTTTCAGCAGCCTAGCACAGTTTCAACTGGAATTCTCAAGGGCAAAAATAGTTGTACAATGGCTCTTATTGATGAAACAGTTTGAAGTCTGTGGATATCAAGGCTAGATATTTTGTATAAATCAATTGATATAATCCAGAAATATTAATATTGATTGAGGGCTTGCGTATCTTGTATGGAAATAAATGTTTTTAGTTGCTGAAAAATGGAAATGTTAACTATCATTGCAAACAAAGAAACTACTTTCATTTGATATCTGTAATTTTTAGATTGGATCATTGAGAGGTCAAAAATGCAAGTATATTGTATTTTCCCCCTGGAGAGAGTATGTCAGCCTGTTCTCATGCCAAATTTGTACTTATTATTACAAAAATAATGCACTGTAATTTCGTATGATATTCTGCAAATCATGTGAAACAGGAGGCGGAGCTCACGTGACTGAAACAGGCAGTAGTTTGACATTGTAATAGCGTGGTGGAAAGTAAGGGTTTGATTACCTGGGTTCAGTTCCCAACTCATGCAAAGACATTGTCTGCTGTGAGTTAACCTTTTTATATTTAACCATGACCAAAACCCGACCCTAACCTTGACCGAACTGTGGGGGTTGACAAATTAAGGGTGCGTAACGTTTTTGTAAGATATCACACGAACGTTGCATGAGAACAAGTTGGGGATATACATGCCACACACACACTGTACATAACTCACCAGAAAGGAGTTCATAAAAGCAGATTTTCAGAAATGTCTTCCCAGGGTACATGGACCCCCTAGAATTTCTGAGGAAATGTCCTTTAAAAGATTATTTTTTATATTTTTGACATTACAGTTCACAGTGAAAAGAGACAGAAAAAGTGTGATGGAGGCGAAATGACAAGCGAGCCAGGTTCCAGTCTGGATTCAAACCCAAAACATTGCATTTATATGGAAGGCTCCTTAGATAGCTGAGCCACCTGGAAAGTTTAAAAGAAATGCCCTTTTAGTGAATTTCGCCCCTTTCAGAGTCAGTGCACGCCACTATCTGCAAATACAGTAAGTAGCTGTCTACATCTATCAGTCTTAAACTAAATTACCAACACTTAGCTGAATACATAAAAGCATTTCAGGGAACTAACACCATATTAGTATAATCAGGTTATTAAAAATATAGGGAAGGCAAAAAAAAGTGTAAATGAGCTGCTAAATGGCCTGAATATACACCGATCAGCCACAACATTAAAACCACTGACAGGTGAAGTGAATAACATTGATTATCACGTTACAATGGCACCTGTCAAGGGGGGATATATTGGGAAGCAAGTGAACAGTCAGTTCTTGAAGTTGATGTGTTGGAAGCAGGAAAAATGGGCAAGTGTAAGGATCTGAGCGACTTTGACAAGGGCCAAATTGTGTTGGCTAGATGACTGGGTCTCCAAAACAACAGGTCT
>OOFE01022140.1:0-16711 GCA_900323365.1 Monocentris japonica | reverse complement strand
TGGCTAGACGACTGGGTCAGAGCATCTCCAAAACGGCAGGTCTTGTGGGGTGTTCCCGGTATGCAGTGGTTAGTACCTACCAAAAGTGGTCCACGGAAGGACAACCAGTGAACTGGTTCATGTGGATGTTACTTTGACACACACAGAAAAAAATGTTCAGGAATGGTTTGAGGAACATGACAAAGAGTTCAAGGTGTTGACTTGGCCTCCAAATTCCCCAGCTCTTAATCCAGTCGAGCATTTGTGGGATGTGCTGGAAAAACAAGTCTGATCCATGGAGGCCCCACCTCGCAACTTACACGACTTAAAGGATCTGCTGCTAACGTCTTGGTGCCAGATACCACAGGACACCTTCAGAGGTCTTGTGGAGTTCATGCCTCGGTCAGAGCTGTTTTGGCCACACGAGGGGGACCTACACAATATTAGGCAGGTGGTTTTAATGTTATGGCTGATCGGTGTATAATCTCTGAATCTTTGGGCTGTGGCATTTATGGGAACATGGTGGAATGTTGCATGGTAGAAAGCAAAACTTGTGATTTAGCAATAGGAAGAGATTGTCAATGCAGAGAAGAATGTTGCAATTCATCAATGACATCATTCCATCCAATATGTGGGCCCTGATATGTTGTCCTACTATGAAAGCAGGAATGGCATTTTGAATCATCCCATTGTACTACTATCCTTGAAGCTAAAGTCATTCTACAGAAAAACATAAAAGCATTTTACTGATCTCTTATTGTGCCAAATGAATGCGTGGGCATCAGGAACTCAGCAAACCTAGAGGAGACGAATGCAGATGAAATGGAAATTAAACCAACTGTATATTTTTTTTGCATTCGGTATGTTGAGATCAATGTGTTTAACAGATATCTCGCATCAGCTTTTGTTCAGTTTTTCTGTTCCAAACATTGATTTAATAATTAGCTAATAGGAAAATTCCACCCTCGGATACTCTTACACTGTTATTTATCAACCTGTGATGTTCAACGCATTCCAGGAGTTATTTTGTGTGTGATGAAGTGCTATAATTTAATTTAATTAATGACTTCCTACATTCCCCAGAATGCCTTTCAACAAATCCCAGAGAACTTGCCTGAACTTGTTTCACATTATATGTGTGGGTGGAGAGAGCAATAGGGAGCTATAGTAACAGCAAGAGTCATGTCGCTTTTGCAACACACATTCTATTTATAAGGTGCATAGTGACGCAAACCAGCCTTGCCAAGTTCAACAGAAATACAGGGTAGACGTATTTAAACAGATATAGTTATTCTTACTGCACCATAACCTTATCTATCTATCTATCTATCTATCTATCTATCTATCTATCTATCTATCTATCTATCTATCTATCTATCTATCACCAGAGAAAGTTGACTGAGCATGCATGCTCCTTTTCCTTCCTATTTCACACTCACACCAGGGTGTCACCCAGTGCAACCACAGTTTTCTACTGTTGGCCACCTAGCAGCTCCACTGGAGCAGATGGGCATGAAGTGCCTTGCGTTAAGACACCTCAAAGGTGGTTATTGAAGGAGCTGACAATGTTTACCCACCCAGTCTTATTCAAGACCTTCAAACCCTCAGACTGACTTCGGCCTCCCTTTGGAAAAGTCTGTATATAAACATCGGGGCAGGTTGTGAGCAAAACAGATTCTCAACAAGCAACTGTTTGCACAATAAAAAGTAGAGACTAAGCCACACCTAACCTAATGTGGGGGATAACATGCATCTTCACAGTTTCCTTTCACATTCTACAGCCTTTTGCTGCAGTGAGTTTCAAGAAGCCACTTGCAATGTGAAAAAGGACGACGTATTCCCACTGAACTGACAGCTAGCCAGCTAGCATTCAATATAGCAAAACACAAGCACAGCAAACACACCTATCTTTCTCACCACCAACATCTGCAAAGTCTTAACTTAATGTCTGAGACAAATTTATTACCTCTTAAAAATAAAATGATTTCATTGGCAGTTGGGGTTTCACCGTATTAACCACCAAAGGACAGCAGCATTTGCCCTGTTGGCATCATTTCAGTGGGCTACTTGTGTATGTTTAATTAGTGTTGAGAACTGACAGGCCCGCTGCTCCAAGTTCCTTGATGTTTGCTGGTTGCCTTTGGCATCACTGACCACATAATCATTGCTGGGCACATCGGGGACAGGGCTTGATTTTCAAAGCCTTTCGCTCCACTGATTCGCTGTGCATCCATGAGATTGATCACAGTGGTTTATCTGTGGCAACATGTGCTTCATCCCTTCAGATTTGGGAGGTGGCCGCCTGAAGGGGTTGTGTCCTTGCTCCAGCTGTGGTTGAGGCACCACACAAACGGAGGGGGGTAGGGAGATTATAACAGCAGTACAGCCATGGCCCATCAGAAGTTGCCTGTGGCCCCCTTGTGATTAAAGCAGCGAGAGAGGAGACTGAGGGATGGAACGAGAGAGAGAGAGTGTAGGAGAGAGAGAACGATAGCAAGAACGAGAGATACCATCAACTGTTGCTTCAAAAGAGGACAGATAAGAGTGGCCTAACATTCATTAGGTCTTCAACTCAATTAAACAGAAATTATTTCTTATCTTTCCCCTTGGTAAGCTGTCAGTAAATCAAAAGATTGAAACGTTGCAGTGAGCTTGATGGCAACATAACAATAAAATAAAAAAGCCTGAGGACAAAAAAACCCCCAAAAACTCTGCACAAGGCTGCATATGGGTGTATAACGGGTGTATATTGCTCTCACATTTAAGGAGACAACAGGAGAAATCATCTCCACAGTGATTAGCAGGCGGGAGTGGAATGTGAGTAGATGAAAATGAATCTGGTGCCACTAAATCAAAGCGGGAGCTACTTGCTACTGTTTTCAGTATTCAGAAGATGGTGCTGTTTGTTTGAGTATGCATTGTATTCATGAATCTGTTTATCTGCTCCCTGTGGCTTTTACAGCTGCCCTCTGCAGAAAGATTGTCTTTTATCAACACCGCTTGACACATATGGAACATATGCACATTCTTTATTAATGAGTTTGGCAAATAGGCACAAAATATGTTCGGCCCAAATTGGGGCCTCTCTACCACCGTTATGTAAAAGGAACACAAAATAACAGTATAAGTCACAATTGCTGCTGCTGCTACTATTGCCACAACTATTACTACTACTAATACAACCTATGATACCAATTACAGTTATCATTGCAATATTCATTTAAGCCGCTGCCTTTTCTTCCGATCTATATGGAAGCTCAGATTGAGAAAGGCTCAGTCACATTTTGCATTCATTTAGACAGGAAAACTACCAAAGGCCCTGTCTGAGGATCTCATCCTGTGATTTGGGTCATGGGAATTTAAAAAGAAAGTGCCTGTAGCCTGGTCCAGTTGGGCCTAAATATTAAAGATCCAAAATAAAAATAGCAGGTAACCGGTGAGAGGAAGCTTAAATGATTAAACCGGTTGGCTGTGTGATCTCGCCTCGTTCTTTTTGCACCAGTTGCAGACAGGAGAGGGCCTTTTGACTGGACTTTTGACTTACAAGAGAGGGGAGAGTTGGGGTAATTTGCACTAATTTGAGTGAACTCAAATCTCAGAGCCTATTCCACAGGAGACCTCAAGAGCACTTTCAGACGGTCAAAAAACTGCGGTAGCATAGCCAGGAGAACAAGATCATTATTTCCATTGCACTTGTTCTGTATACTGTAAGTCAGAGACAAGCCCAGAGGGAAGGGAATTGGCATTGATTTTTCTTTTGAAATTGATTTTTCTCTTCACTGACAACACTGTGAAGGCTTCAAAAATATATCAACAGGAGTGACTATGAACAGCAGTGGTTCATAAAGCCCTCACTTCGACATTCAGACCTCCCATCTGATCATACCTGGGGTTCTAAAGGGCAGAATGACTTGGTGTTACTTTCTGGAGACCTTTAACTTGTGAGTTTATAACATAAAGTAGTATAGTATGAAATGGCTATTAATTCAATTCCTGCACTTTGAAAGAAAGTATGAAACATTTTGCAATGGAAGTCATTTTCTAGGGGCATTGTTGGGGCAGCTGAACTGCAGCTTTGAAGACAAAAAACACCCTAAAACATTTTAACACAGTTAAAACAAAAGTTATTGGCGTTGTGCCTTGCATTTCTGGGCCCTTTTAGTTTTTTTGGTGGTGTGTTTTTCTCATTCCCGCAGATAACTGGCCAAACGTAGACAACATGACATCACATTGAGGTTTTTCCAGTGTAGCTACAATGCAGTCTGATAGCAGAAAATGTTTCCGCTATCTCAAACTCACCGTTTTGCGCTGATGTTCAACAATCATACAGGGAGAAATCCATAGTAGAGGAGGCAGAGATAACAATTTCTCCACTGACAGAAACCTCAATAGACCATGATGCAAGTGCATCTTTGCGGACCTGTTATTGGTAGCATGTGAAATACAACGCCCTCTGTTAGGGCTTTTTTGTGATTTGAGCTTCCAACATTGCTCTCTCTACACTACCTTTTCACTATTGCTTTCTGCAGCTACACTTCTACAGTACAGAGACCTCCCTTCTCTTGGAGTTGTCGAAAGTCATTCTGGGAAACGTAGGAAATCACTAACTGAAGTAGAAGTAGACGAAGAGACAGGATAAGGGAAAGTGAGTACACCAAAAAAAGGAAAATTACAGCACTTCACAAAATAACTCCTCGGTATGCGCTGAACATCACACGTCGATGATACCTAACAGTAAGAGTAAGAGTATCCGAGGGTGGAATTTTCCCTTTTTCTAACAAAAAGCTCAACGCGTCCTGTTCTACGGGTATCTACATTTGCAGATTGAAAGGACATGAAGCCTCGCCTCTCCTGATGCCTTCACCATCACTTACACACGCCTCGTTCTCCTGCCTGCCTCCTGAATACCGTTATCTCCTGAATACATTTTTAATGGGACATTGTCAATAATTGTTACTGTGGTAGACAAGTGTGGCAGGGGGTACCCAGAGTTCACGTCTCACACGTCATCACTTAGTTTATAGGTCGGCCGACTGTGTTTGACACTGATTAGTATGGCCTGTCTCACTGCTTTGGCAGCCCCATATTCTTCATACAAGGTAATGTAAATATGCACCGTATTAATGTAATTATGGAAAATCTTTCGGTGCAAAGCTGTCCAGAACTGACATATCCCATTCAATTAGGTGGGGGGGGGACACTGATACACTTACTTCCTCGAAAAGTGACACAGATACTGCAGCAGATTTCATCGCTCTGGGCCAATTTGATACACTTCCAGTTTTGCAGCGAGAACTTGTGCTGAGTGACATGCTACGAAAATTCAGTGTGCTTCTGAGAAAGCACGGGATTAGTGGGTTTTCTCTGCCTGTGTTCTTAATATATCCATCAGTATGTAGGGGACATAATTACTTCTGATAGGTGGAACAAGGAAGTGGCTTTCATGCTTGCGGAGAGCATTCCTCAGCATGATGACCGAAGGAAGTGCGATCAGAAGCAATTAGCAACTGAGGGAGGAAAGTCGCAGCGCAATAAATCTTATTGCTACATAACATTTAGGTCCGTGTTGTTATTCATTACTGAAGTACCTCACGTAAAAAAAAGAAAATCAGCATTTTGTTTTTCTTCTTGACTTCTTTGGTTTTATATTACCGCTGCTGTGCTTTACTAAAGATGCAGAGCAGCATTGTCTTAGAACTGTATAGATTTTACACCATTGTTTTTTTTTTTTTTTTTCTGATGCCAGGCTGTACAAATTGTCAAATCGAGGAGAGAAACCCTGTCTGTTGTTTTCTTGGCTAGAAAAATGCCAATTTAAACTGAGTTAAAGTTCAGCGTTCCTATCCTCCCAAACGAAACATTTTCAGGACTGCAGTTGTAGGCCTGATACCCTCTGTGGTTTAGATTGACAAGCGTTAAATAGCTTAGCGGCGGCTCCTGTATGCTCTATTATCACAAGAGGACATATCGACTGTTCCTGTTTAATGCATCAAGACTCCTCCTGTAGCACCCTGTCTCTGGCCTTCATCTATGATTCATTTTTATTACCCATCATTCCTGGGACAGAGGCCCCCTGAGGCGTCTACATGGCACGTGGGGCGGAGCGGAAGTTAGCTGACACCTAATCTGCTCAATGATGGACCGATGTTATTTATTGGATCTCTCAGTGAACCCTGATTCGTTGACGAATGGGGCTAGGGGGAGATCAGGCATTCAGTGTACATAGACAAAACACATAATGTGGTGAAAGCAAGGTCACAGGACTGCCTCTGTTCCCATCTTGCATTGAAAAATGCAATGAAATAAAAATTCATAGCATCCCCATCATCCCTCCTCCCCTGCCCTCTGTGTATATCTGCACAAGTCAAAGCCCAGCCACCAAACCCTTCTGCATTTCTCAGATTACTCTAAACAAAATCACTTTGACCAACATACAGTGATTCTCTATGTTGACAACTCCCCTGCAGATAATTTCCCTGCTTGCCTCTGTGTACATATTCCCTTTCTTCACCCTCTATCAAATTTAATCAGTCTCAGCTTTCCTCACAGGCGGCACGGTCAGTAAAAATGCAACCCGACTGACAACAGTGGAACTCTATTAATTCCTCAACCACCATGGCTGCCGGTCCTGTGTAATATTTGTCTTAGCTTCAGGGGGTGGTGGCCTGTATGTAACTTGTGTGGAATATATCAGAATATAAATATTGCAGTAACCTCTTTATCTGTACTGAATACACATTCCTTTGCTCAGCAAATCATCTGATTTTATTCAACAGCGTGGGGCCACTTCTGTAACAAGACACTACATTTATTTCAACATTTACCAATGATATTTTTTACACTAAAAGGTGCCTCATGTTGCAAGAAACGACATTCAACGTTTCAACAACTGTATCTGTGTTCATATGTCACTTTCTGCATCGTAAGTATTTTGATTTCCTAGATAAATGTCAAGCCAAGCTCCGGACAACGCCAATTTTCAAGTATTTTCATTTGTTTTTGCTGTTCATTCGCTTTTCTTGCCATCCCATCTAACAGCCTGCCCTCTGAGTGACATGTTAACTCACTACTCCACTCCCTTAACTAGCCACTCTACTTAGCCACCTATGTGGTGCCGCCTTAGACGTGGTCAGTCATGTTTGGCCAGTGAATGACCGGTAACTTTCAACGACCCCGTTCTCAAAAGCACGCTCACTGAAACGGCTTCTTCCGCTCGACTTCTCCTTCACCTGTGAATAAGTTGCTGGTTTGGACTAAATAATTCAACAAAGACCCCTTGAAGCCGTTCCCAAACCTGTCCTCTCCCCACTCTCTCATCAGAATTAAGAACAATATGCTGACATTTCCCCACTTTAAACACAACTGTAGTCTGTTTAGTCATGGTGGTCATCATTACAGTTCCTTTTCTCAGCAAATGGTTCATTGAGAACGTATTGATGCAATTATGTTCTCTAATGGATATGCACTGAAACTGAGCTAAGAAAATATTACCATCGTTCTGTGGATACTGCGTTCTACCATTGCTTCAAGATGTTTGACTGGAGACCGTCGGGATTGATGTTAGTCATCATGACATACTTGTGCAGTGTTTGCTGGACTGAAAGTGCTGTTTAAGGCTTTTCATTTGATAAATGGCTTTCAGAATCGTGGGATTTGTTTGATGCTCTGCTGTTGGTGGAATGAATATTTCTCTGAATGTAAATCACCATGTCTTTGTCTGAAAGCTTCTACAAATGCCTTCTTTGACTGTGTTAGCTAGGCGGAGAGGCAGACGCTCATTCATGCACCTGCTCACTCACTCACTCAAACCAAAAACAAAGCCTAGATGAAAGATGTTCAAAAGTAATTGAAGTCTTGAAGCATTCCCCTTAAAGTCACCCATCAAGGACACACCAAGTTTATTCCACATCCCTAATAGCCCTCCCCAGCTCTCGCTGAAGACCAGAAGGGGCACATATCTGGAGGATACTGTTGTCTAGAGTGTTTCAAGCCTGTCAGCTTTTGACAGTGGCAACAATGAAGCCCAACCAGAATGGGTGCAGGGTGAAAAGAGCCTGCACAGGTTTATACCTCCACTCTATCATCCTTCAGAGGACAGAGAATGGAAGGATGGTGTCTCCTCCTATGGTGGCTTCTTGCACCTTTCGCCGTCGGATTAATAAATAATATGTGAAAATGTAACATTATCGTAATGGCTTTCAGGCCGGCTGGTGGTGATACTGCAGGTGCGGTGGCAATCTATCTCTTTAAAAATGAATATGTTAAAGAAAAGGTTTTCCATTACCTATCCTTTGCATTTCCATTTCACCTTTCTCCCTAGCCTCATGCACTCAAGTTAAGTGTTGTACAAACCCAAAGGTCCTGAGTGGATGAATCTGTGCGTGTGGCTCCTCAGAAGAGTCCATTGCGTCAAAATCTCACAAGAATAGAAAACTACAGTCAACTTTCTTTGGCTGTGTAAGGCCATTTTGCAAATTGAGTTTAATAATGGAAATCCTCTGAAGTGGCCCAGTGTGAGTATAACGGGATTAACATGATTAATTGATCATATATGGGATACGGTCATATGCCTGCCATTGTGTCTATGTGTATGTATCGGTCAGGCAGGTCCGGCGGCTTGCCACAATGAGCTTTTTGCTTTAACACAGTGACTGACTGTTTTGACCGATAAAAATACCAAGCCTATCCTTTTTGATAGGGGTGATGTGCATTAACCACTGTAAAAAGCCAGTAACAATAGGTTTCTGTCAACCAAACAAGCATAGAAATGTCAGTCCTGTCAGAGTGGATACTGACCAAAGTTCTCCCGCTGTCTCTCACCGCCTTGGCTCTCTCCATCTCTCTCTTGACAGAAACACACTTTGACGATTTGAAAGGAAGGCTCCGTTTCTTCCATTATTCAAATATTTTAGAGCTTGATTTTAGTGTGGGACCCAGACAACCCCTTATGTCAGCGGTGGCCTTGCCTGAGTGTTGGAAAGCCAGTGCCCAGAATGCACTGAAACATTTATGCCGGGTTATTTCTACTTCAAGGAAATTTTCTTCTTTACTAATATATTTCAATGATGCAACATTGTGCAAATTCATCTCGTCGGACTATTCATTAATTGAAGAACTATAGTCTGTGAGCATGGATCAGCATCGTTTTCATCCTACTAACCAAAACAGTAATAACATAGAATCTTATGTGATTTTGCATTTGAGGAAATGGCACGTGTGACATCAAGTGCTGCTGACATTAAGGAAAACACTAAGGACCGGAAAATAAGCCTGCGCTAATTTAATGAAATTATTATTATTATTATTTCATCACGTTAAGTGGATGCATGCAGAGAGGCGTTATGCTGTATTGTAACCTATATTACACCACTGCTTTTTGGGGAGTAATAAAGAAACATAATTAGTCCTGCCCTGGAGAGCTGACTTGGAGTTTTGCCTAATTCTCCAGCATGCTCTCACTGCACGGTTATCACCTTAGGGATGATTGGAAATGCTTTTTCTCATTGAGCATCACAAATCACTTATGCTGTAAATTAATAGCGCAGATACTGAATGGAAAATGAATATGCTGCTAACCCCATGCATATTCATTTTCAAAATCATGTAATTTCTGAATGTGCAAATCACTGCACTTGAATTGGTGAGAATCTAGCAATTATCTCAACACCATCTGTGTTAGGTCTGAATGCAAGACATCAAGCACATGGTGTCTCCTTTCTTCCCTTGGGCTGATGAGTATATGAGTCAAAGAAGCGACAGCAGTAGTAGAAGCCTGTCAAACTTTACAGGACTTCTGCTCAAAAGTGAAAGACTGGGTCAGAAATTTGGCTCGACACTGGCGACAGCAGCCAAGAAATAAGCAAATTTCCCCTCTCTGAAGTTCATCTTCAAAGCGCTGAAGGCATACAGTGGCTGAATGGAAAAAAAAAATTACTCTAATTTTGCAAAGCAATTGTGGAGCGTTTGTTGAGATGAGGTTTGCTGTATTGGTTTTGACAGGCACATCACCGCCCCTTGTGCCATTAGCTTTGCACAGTCACTTTCTTATCTCTCGCACTTTTTTATCTTGTCTTGCCCCCTCCCCCCCTCCAAAGACCATGCTTGTGCTTTGAATGCTTCAGTAAGAGAGGATAAGCCATACTTCCCTAGTCACACATATCAAATGCTTGAGACACCAACAGCTACAAAGACTTGCAGCATCCACTTTAGTCTACAAATTGGGATTTACATAGAGAAAGTGAGAGAGAGAGATAGAGAGAGCAAGATACAGAGAGAAAGAGAAGTCTTTAAAAGAGGCTTCTGAAGAAAGATCTTTGACAAAGCAAATAGAATAATGTAAAATACACTCGGTGCATATTTACTAGATGGTTCATTTTATGTATCAATCAATCAATATTTAAACAACCTTCAAAGGAAGCCAACAGTAGCATTTCTATTTGTGAAGTAAATATATCTCTTGTCCATTCATCAGTCAAGGTAACGGAATGGCCAGCTTATTGAGTGGTAAAAAAACAATATATGACAATATACAGATAAGTTGTGGGTATTTCTTTGGAACTGCAGCTTGTTCTCTGTCATAGACTGACGTGGAGGATGTTATTCACTGAGATGGGTTGTAAATGATTGTACAATCCCAAGTTGTACTTATTTTCATAAAGTGTTAAGTCACAAATTTCTCCTCTAATACAAAATGTATTATACAATATTCACTATAAAGGATGCTTTCAATGCCAGATCATTAATAGAGCTTTCACTATACTGGCTGGGAAACGCTGTCAAATGGGAATTTGTTGTGAGCTTGTTGTGAGAGATCATTATTAATGGACCCAAATCTCAAATGACCCTGAGTATTCTTGCAAAGAACCTAATGGAGCAAGGTGCCAATGCTTAATGATGATAATGATATCTGCAGAATTGAGCTAAAACTGGCATAAAAAATTAATTGACTTACACGTCTTCCACATTAGCTGCAGCTTTGGCACATTATCACAGTGATTTGAAATGCAATGGCATAGTGCAGCTGACCGGTCCTGACCCTTTGCACACTTGGGTGCCAAGTCATTCGCTCATATCGGCCTGCTTGATCTCAAGTTCATTTTAGGGAGATTAGCAAAACTTTTAATAAAGCTTGTTGCCTAGGTCAATTAACTCTCTGACCGTGCAGATGTGACAAATTCATTGGCATTGCTAGCAAGCTGCGACGTGATGATATATCGGGTCCCAAGTCACAGGAAGCTCTTTGAAAAAGCTAGTTTCATGAGACCTCTTTAGTGGCTTCATAATCTGAGCTAGGGCATTTTAGTTCACACATTAAAGAGTGGTTCCGCCAGTTCCCATGTTCTGGTTTCAACAATGTGTCATTACAAACATTTCAGCATAGACTTTGGAGCCATTGGCATGCTGAGTTTAGAATTGTGCTTAGACAGTGCGCTGGAATAGTTTTAAAAATAATGTCATATGACATTTAGTCTTTTATCAAATGGTTTGTTAGCAGTGCCTTATGTAAAGTATGTTTGAAAAAAATGAAAGAAGAATGCTGGACAACACCCCTCACCAGTTGGCGTTCTAGGCGGCTGCCTATGCCGATGCTATTGACCCAAAGGTTAAGGCCTCGGTGTAGTCAAACTTTGTTCAACATGTATTCAGTTGGTCTCGATGAAAAGGGAGTATCTTTTGCTTTCCCCTACTGGAAAAAATAAAGCAGCTTACTATACCTCTGTTTAAAGTAGGGCACTTGCAAAGTGATTTTATTTGAGAGAGAGAGAGAGGGGGGAAAAAAAGAGCCTACATTGTCAGCCTTGGGTGAATAAATCTTATATTTGAAGCGGATTGCAGGTGGCGACCATTGCTTCTCATGTTGGAAATGTGGGTTTCACTCAATTCATGCAGGCATGAAAAAATATGTTTAAATAAAGTATGGCCTACTGTATGCCATCAGCTTCTCGTTGGCATAAAAATAGAAAACAAGGCTAGGTGTGCCTGGGGGTGGCTGGGCCTCTCTCATTCTGTTGTGTATGGACTGTGTTGTAAAGAATCCTTGTCCGTGTTTAATGGTATTCTAGCATGGGTATTTGAGTATTGGGAAACCCCCGAGATTCATTCCAAGTGAGACCTGTCAAGTACAAATGGCGTCATGGTCTATAGCACATTGACTGTGCAACATTAAGCAAAGTCTGTCTCACTTTATAGACGTGTTCTCTGTTCTCACGTTCTTGAGAAGTTTATTCTCCCCAAGACAAGAAGAATGGGAAGAATGTTCTCTACAAGGACACATATGGCCACTGATGACACCAGAGCTGTAATGAATAGTCTACCACCAGCTTCTCTGTCGGACAAGCTCCAATACTCCTCAGTAGCCAAGAGCAAAAAGTGGGTCCCAAACAATTACAAACATGTCTGTACTCACACATTTTTATGGCGCACACTTCCCTAGACCCATTCCTCCCATTTAAAATGTTGAACACTTGTCAGTCAACTCAATTCCATCCAGTTGTCAGTTTTGACTAGCAAGGCCATGGTCAAGGTAGAAACTGAAATTGGTTCTCTTGAATTAAACAGTACCACAGCTTTTTCTTCATTATAATATTTTAACCTGTCTTGGGGCACATCATAATATTTATCTAAAATGCCCTGCAACATGCTTGTCTGCCAGTCTACCCAAGGTTGTTACTCTTTAATTTGGCACAGGCTGTCTAATCAGATTGTTGTGTGAAAAGATGGCTGAAGCTGGTGTCAAGCAAAGGACAGCAGACAAGGCTGGAGGTTGATAGACATGAAAGGAAGAGAATAAACATTAGAGAGGCTTTTGAGAAAATGTAAAAAAAAAAGTCTATGCTACCATTCCATTTTTCAGGTGAAAGGAAAAGTTGAGTGCATTATACTTTGAAAGACTTGGATCATTTATTATTGTTATTAGGTGCTCAGCAACACCTAGGCAAGAGCCAGGCTTTGTGTTTTCGTTGGTTGGTTGGGAATTACTGCCCTCTTTAGTGAGTCCTGCATGAGGGAAATCCAATGTGTGCTCGCACACCAGGCCAGTACACCAATGGGTATCAGAGATATTGCCTTGCATGAGATGTAGGACCTAGCACTCTCCCTTTGCACCATCAGCACAGCTAACTTTGGAAATGCACATCTAGATTTATGTCTCAGTTTGCTTTGTTGATCAAGGTCATGTCAATGGAAAGGAAGGAAAGGAACTTTATTTGTCACATACACATACATGCAGTGAAATGCTTTTTTCGCATACCCCTGACTAGATATATACACACACAACCTATTACACCACACACATGCATTTTTCAGGTCAGAGGTCAGAGCGCAGGCGTCAGCCAATGAACAGCGCGCCTGGAGCGGTTTTGGGGTTAAGTGCCTTGCTCAAGGGCACTTCGGCAGTGTTGGTGGGCACCGTAGCCGTGACACCAGTCATTTTTGGATCACCAGCTCACAGCTGGAATACACCCCCCTGTGGTGCCGGGGATCGAACCAGCGACCCTCCGGTCACGGGTCGGTCTCTCTAACCGCTAGGCCAACCTGCCGCCCCAATGACAGATTGGATTGGCCTCCAGAGTCCTGCATGAGGGAAATCCAATGTGCGCTCGCACACCAGGCAGTACGGTAGAAGTCACACAAGCATGAGCAGCTCTAGGTTTGTGCACGGTGCGTTCACACACCAGCAGGTAACTTGGTGATTTTCTATTTACAGTGAATTAAATATTTTGTTTAGCGAGTTTCGTATTTACACCACGGTGCTGCCGTAGCACTTTGGTGTTAAAGCCAGCATAGTTTCACTCACACCAATCGTGAATATCACCCACCTCACCCCACCCCACCACCTGAGCACCTAGAACGCGCTAGAGCAGTTGTTTAAATAATGCCAATGCTGTAATGCTAAAGTGTTAGTAGATGCTTTGAGAATGTTAACAAAGCTGTGCAAGATTTGAAGCATGCAGGCTTCTCCAAGCTAAAGGGCACTATGTAACTATCTTGACTTTTATTGTTGGAATGGAAATGGAAAGAAATGCCTTTCGTCTGTTGACAATGGTTTTGCTAGTTACCATGAGTAATAACTAGATGACATATGAACATAAGAAAATCGGATCTAGATCTAATTTGTAACTGATTCTAATTCCTTGAATTCTATAACGCCAGCATTTCTAGTGTGAATGGCTGCATATGGCTTCCAAGAGGCACTTTAAATGCATGTGAAACCAGCAATATCACATTTCTAGATGCACCTTCGCTAAGCACTTTCATTGTGCAAAATTATAGCCTGTTAAACATTTCAGGATGAACAGGATGGACTTGGCTGCTTCTCAGCCAAAGTCCTGCAATTCTCTCCCATCAGCAGACCATACTATTATCAACTGAATCATTAAGCCAAATTAACGATGCATGATATTTAGTGCGGTTCACTGTCCAAGGTTCTGCCTTCAGGAGGTTACCTCTGAACACTGTGTGTGTATGTGTGAGAGAAAAAAAAACATTACTTGGTTGAAGCATGGGCAGAGTTCATTAGATATATTAACCCTAGGAAAGGGCTGATATTAATTATACCTATCAGACCAGTTCAAAGGATATTTTATCTCTGCCTACTTGCCTTGGCTACTTTGCCTCACAGTCGAGACTTTTTCAATCCAGTGACAGTGTGTGAATACCGCTATCCATGTAGCTGGTTATGGTGTTACATTGACATGTATACTCAAGTGACCTCATTAGTGGTGCAGATCCAGTGGGTATCAGAGATATTGCCTTGCATGAGATGTAGGACCTAGCACTCTCCCTTTGCACCATCAGCACGGCTAACTTTGGAAATGCACATCTAGATTTATGTCTCAGTTTGCTTTGTTGATCAAGGTCATGTCAATGACAGATTGGACGGTGCGTTTGTGCCTGAATTTAACCCCTTTATCTCTTTAAATCACTGCCTTAAGGCTCTAAATTGAGAAAACAGCCAGGGTCTCATTTCCAAAACCATCTGAGAATAATAAGTATGAGCTGTCCACTGGCATTTATGTGTCGATCTGGAGGAGTGCAGAGATGGAGTGCAGGCCCATTATTTCAGACCCCCACAGTTCCAGGGAATTGCAAAGTTGCCTCTCCACATACCTCAGCACATTTTCGTTTGCTGTATTATCATAAAATGTGGGTTTTTAACCGTCTGTGCCCAAGTGATTCTCCAGGATTTCATGTGTGTAAATATCTTTGTATTACCCCGCATGGGCATGTTCTGTAAAATAATTGATACCACTTTGACCTTCAACATTCATACATAGCTGATGCACAATAGTAAAACAACTCATCAACTTTGACATCTACTGGGCAGTTATATGCACAATCTACAATACACCCGTTTTAAAATGTAACAGAAGAGCCATGTCTATTTATGTTAGTACATCCTTTCTATAATATTCTACTCTCAATAATGGCGGTGAGATCTATTTCCATAAGCTATGGATTGAGTCAGGTGCTGTATCAATACAACCCTACTTGTAGTCTTTGTTGTATTTCGTGTTATCCCGAGGTGGTTATCCCCATCATAGTGCCTCCTTGAACATCAATTCAACTTTATATTTTGCTCAACTTTGATTATTAAGGAAAGTGCTATGTGGGTTACAAAGACTTATTGATATTCTGATACAAAACTGTCTCAAACATCATGAAAAATGGGCATAGTTGCACAATGTAATAGGCTTCATGGTCTGAGTTATGATCTATTCTCTTTGGCTGCTACAGAGCCTTTGACCCACTCTTTGTTTATCTCATCACAGTACACGATTCCTACCTCGCGTTGTCTCACACCAGTGGGTTCTCCATGTTACTAATGGTGGGCCTGGCCTCAGAGACGGTACTTAACCAACAACTGGCATTTGGTACTGTTTTATCATTAGAAACGCGTGTCTCTAAAATGCAAGCTCCAAGGAGCAGAATAATTATACAAACCAGTCCTCGCTGTTGTTAATTAGTCTAGTTGTAAGGCTGGGTTAAAGTGTCACCATTTCAGGTTGGAAGATGCAGGTTCCTGGCAGAAGTTGATGGAGAATCCCAGCATGCTACTAGGAGGCTGTGTAAGTGCTTCTAAGAGCCCATATGCATCCTGCAAACATTTTCTGACTCATCATTGTCAGAGGCACTTTGCAGGTGGATGTTTTGTCTGATCTCGTGGGTTTTGATGCTGTAAACCCACCATTCAGACAGAGTGAAAAATGCAGTCTGTTGAACGGCGGCAAGTGGTTTCAACATCTGGTTTCAACACGGCAGTGTAGAAATGCAAAATAAATAATTCATTTTTAACATCACACAGACATGCTAAAATGATAATGTTGGTAATGCATTAGGATGTAACAGTAATGCACTAATACGGTGCCTAAAGCTGACTATTAAATCAATCTGGGCCTCACATCTTTTTCATCACACTTGTTTCTCATAGCTGTGTGGTGTGGGGATTCTCTGTACAGTTGGAGATGATGGATGGAATCAGAATTTTGACTGACACCCTATTCCTTTATTCAATATGAACTGTAACCTTTCATTGTCATTTTTCATCTATTCGCTTGAGACATCTGAATGGCAACCTTGGAAAACTTTGTCCTGGCCCACCTTTGTTTGAATATGAATACAAAGCCATACTCACTGACTGGCGTTATGATAATGCATGGCACCCCTCTGTGATATACAAAATTGGTTTTGACAACAGGGGTCCTTCTAAATTCATACTGCCTAAGACCATAGA
>OOFE01022136.1:0-16009 GCA_900323365.1 Monocentris japonica | reverse complement strand
TAACTACTTGCTCCAACTTGCTCAAAACAGCTCAAAACTTGAAAATCACACACACACACACACACACACACACACACACACACACACACACACACACACACACACCTTTATACCCATATTTGTACCAGTTGATACTCACAACACTGTCCAAGTCCACAAGTGCAGCTATAAGAGTCTTAGCATGTTGGTGGCAATAGGGTTCATGTACTGACCTTGGCTCAAAGGGCCAAAATAATTTATTAAACTAGTAACGTAACCCAATTGAAAAGTATACAGCAACATGTGTAAGTAATCAGTGGTGTATGTAATGCAAGGATGGGTGTACGGTAGTGTAGAGGTGTTGTAGGGTGCAAACAAAAGCAACCCCACCAACAAAACCACAATCGTGATAAAGCCAGTCAGCAGCAGGGGGGAGAGCACAAGAAGTGGGCCAATGTGGCCACCTCACATAGGCTTCAGGGCCAAGGTGCCCAGGTGTGTCACATCGGCACTGACGACCTGCAACCTGGTGGGAGGGGCGTCACAGTACCAATTAAGGGGGGCTTAAGTTGCACAGGTGTCCCATCAGATTCACTCCTTACCGGAAACACTGGAACACACATTTGGTTCCTCTAGCCTATAGTAGTAGTAGTAGTAGTAGTAGTAGTAGTAGCACTAGCACTCAGAATGTAATCAGTAATGATTTACGTGATGACAGGGGGGTGTGGAGGAAAAGCTTTCTGTCAGCTGTAAGAGGCCCCCAGATATACCAAGAGAGGAGATTCTGATGACATGGCAGGTCAGAGATGGTTTGAAGGGTGTTTCCCAGGACTAGAGCCTCCTGACAACAAGACCTTTACCAAGACAGTTGACAGGATAGTGTCATATCCACCATCCGACTACATACGTTTTAGTCCATGCAACTTAACTCAGTTTCTCACGTGATGACAGTCAAGTGCTTATAAACACAAGAATGTTGTCCTGATACCTACAGTGGCAACATTGCCTCTCTGTGTGTATCTGGACACCTCTTGTGTTGTCATCACTGTTGGACTGATACTAGTGTTGTGTGCTAAGGTGTTACTCAGTAACACATCACAGTAATGTTATTTTCCTCATGTAACAAATTACTATCAATTTTAGTAATAATATCACAGTTACCAATCAAATAGTCTGTACTTCTTTCACTGGGTGGAAAAATTCCCTCTATTCTGATTTTTTCCTAGTGAAAGGATGACAAGAACAATGGACATCAAAGCTGCTCGGATCCTTGAAGTGCAGAGCAACTGAGCTATTGCAATTTGGGAAGGTAAAAGAGGATGCAATCATCAAATTTTGAGGTGGAGTGAAAAAGTAACATGACGAGTAGTGTAACAAATGAGGTAATAAATTATTTTTGAAATGAGTAATAAGTAATGAGTGATAAATTCATGTTTTGAGTAAAAAGCCCAACACTGACTATTAATCCTCAACACCTTTTAGTGTTTTGGGACTTTCAGATCGAAATCCTTTTCTTTTAAAACATAAAAATGAATAGAATTTTTAGTTCCTATTTACCAATCGTTCTTCCCATTAAATGACTGAAATCATGTCAATAGAATTGACATGGGACAAAGTTATTATGTGGTATTGATTTAATCCATTTCCAAATCTTTTGCTGACAACCATAGTGTGGATGTTGCATTACCCTCACATCCCAAACCCATGAGAGAGTGCGTTCTGCACTTTGGGTCTGCTAGTTGTTTCAACTCAGTTAAAATGGCATGTGGAACTTCCCAGAGATGTTACATAAATCATGGAATTATTTTCAATTTTCTCATACATTATTCTGAAAAAATAATTGAAATAGTGTCAAATGACTACCTATATAGTGACTAAATGATACATACATAGATGTGAAGTTGAGAAAGCTGTCACATGTATTGCTGAATTTTCTATTGTGTCCAGTTTGAAAAGTAATATCAAATCAATATCATCAATAGCAAGTCTTTGTTGTTCCCACTCAAGAATTGTGTCCAGTTTGAATACCCAAGATTCCTATTAAAGAATCTGTTCCATATCTTGGGATTTTCTTATGTAAAGATGAAAACAGATTGAAAACCAGATGAGCAATGCAACCTTTGATCCTTTGATCAAGATCTGTATATGAATCCTTATCTCTTGATGCCTTAGAAAACAGTCAATAAGATACTCCTCTACGTAAACCTCTTAGTAAACTATCTTAGTTAAGATGTTCTTGAAGATAAATTGTATATGGAATGTTCTTTCCCCCTAAATATTTGTTTGCTTCAGTAGATTCGGTGGCTTAGGATTTCTTATGAAGTACAATTTGAATGTAAACAAGATCCCTGGAAAATTGTCAAGGTTTCATAAAAAGGTACTTTTGGCTTTGGGAATTAGCTTAAAAATAAAATGTGTCTCCTCACAGATATTTTATATGGCACAACAAAGATATATGTTAAAAAGTTGTTTTTCTTTCATAATTGATATGAAAATAATATTGCTTTTGTTTGTCAATTGCTAATGATTGACAATGGATATTTGCTGTCATGATACAGAATTTCTTGAAAAATGTAGAATTCCAGTAGAACATAAAGAATTTAACGTTGCTCCAAAGGGGGCTTTTATCTTGTTTAAAAACTCTGTTGCTGTGGATATAAATAATAATCATGTACAGAACCATCGATTTATAGGAAAAGCATTGTTCTAAAGGATCAAGGAAAGGAATACTATGGGGAATACTATGGGGTCTATTTTTGTGAATCAAGACGTAGGTGCAGGAACAGATACTATTGTAAGTTTAAGGTGTTAGTGCACTTTGGGCATGAGCAGCAGATTTTTGGTAAAGTTATGACCAAATGAGGCACAGTAGTGAAAGGGGTTGGATTAGGAGGAATAAATATAATAGGAGTAATATAATAATAATATATTTTTAGAATATAATTTGATATACTTAAGAACAAGTGGTCTGTATCCAAGCCTGATTGTTTACACTTTATACATGTAAAAATGTAAGGCATAACTGTATAAAATGAAGAATTAAATTAAACATTTTCAAGAAGTACACATGCAAAACCTGGCATTTTTTTTTTAATTCTCATATACAATGTGTGATAATATGATCAGAAGATAATATGGATGTGAGTGTACCTCAGGGTGTGTGTGTGTGAGAGAGAGAGAGAGAATTTGAAAGTTATACAGTTAGATGTAGATTATTACTCTCACAATACAAAAAAAACAACTCTTCAGCCCATCATGTTCACCATATTGTAGTAGATACAGTATATTATACATAAACTAACAGAAATGATTAAAAGTGTTTTATCTGCAGCTGGCGCAGTGATTCAAATTTCCCACCATCCTTAAGGAAAAACATCAATGGCCTCATAGCAAATCCAGGTCACATCACAAAGTCGTCTATGCACATCACTGTATATCACCTACACTTTGTAAAACACTTTAATACTGTTAGTATAATAAGTAAAATAGGTCCTACATAAATAAATGCCAAGTATAAATTGTATATTTCTACAGGCATTGGGAAAAGGATCTTATGAACAGTTACTTTTAGAGCACCTCTTCTCTCCCCCTCCAATTTTCTACTTGGTGTCCTCTTAATTCTACTCAGCTCTTCCAACCAGGAAAAAAATGATATGTTTAACATAAAATACACAATAATATAATCCCAATGAGAGTTTCATATCAGGAGCCACATCATGTGGCTTGACATGAATCTTACAATAAGATGCCAGGCATACCAAACAACAAGGACAACATAACCCTGATCATCATGAACTTGAAGTCCTATTGTCTTTAGTTTTTCCATCAATGCGTCCAGCAGTGTGTTTGCGTTAAAAGCAGGCTGAGGACAGCTGCGCACCTCTCTGTGATCACTTTCACCCCAAAGCCCTAAGAGCAGTCCAGCAGTAACAGTACCCACGGGGAATAACCACTGAGTTCATGTGGAGATCCAGGCAAACTGACCAACTCCTCGTGGAGTCCATGGCTTGTGGTTGCTTCATGGCAAGGAGATAGACCTAGCTTTCAGTCTCTTCTTGGCCAGTTTGGGCTGCACTGTCTCCAGTAGCCTCTTCACTAGGTCCAGTCTGCCCATCCTGATCAGAGCCCTTGATAATTCTGTGATCTCCACTGTGTGCGTCCTGCACAGGCTCCTCAGCTCAGCCTGCACTGTGTCCTCAGGGTACCTCTCCTCTGCCTTTCGTACCCACACCTCAAGCTGGGTGATTGCAGGGCTGGGGTCAGGGCCTCCCTGGGTGAACAGAGCCAGGAGGGCCACTAGGAGGCAGTGCAGGGCCGTGGTGTCTGTACTCCCTGGCCTCTCTAGCTCTAAGGCTCGTTTGAAGCAGTCTGCAGCATTTTGCTCCTCGCCCTTCAGCAGGAGGCAGCGTCCCCTCAGGACATGGAGGTCTGGCAGGCTGTCACCCAGCTCACACTGCAGGGCCATGGACAGGCTCACCAGGGCGTTGTTCACTGCCCCCTCGTCCACCAACAGGCTCTCCTGGAGGGCATCCACACCCATGTAGTAATACACCTAAATTGAAACCCACGTTTTTAGGCAATGTTGATGGGAGAATTTGCCAACAAGTATGACCGATCACTGCTATGCCATTACATCATCCAAATTAGTTTTGCACCATTTGCCATCTCCATTCCTACAGAGGGCAGTATTGCCCATTTACACATCTGCACTACAACTGTGTAACAGAGTCTGTGGGGTTTGAGCGTTTACTTTAGCCTGCCAAGAGTGCAAGACAGATTTAATTAAAGCTTTTGGGGCAATCCAATTAGTTGCACAGTTAGATATGATCAAAATAGAAGATACTCAAACAGAATTCCTGGGACTTTCTTTCATGCCCTAAACCCTGAATCTTTTAAGATTAGCCCTGAATATTTTTTTACATAGTTTTACATAGTTCAAAATATCTGTTGCCTCCACACTATGCCATATCTGGCACCATCCACACTCCTGCACAAGAGTGTAGGGTAGGTTTGATTTACAGGTCAGAGTGGGCTGTTTTTTACGTGAGCCAGCTTCATAATCCAGTTTTGGATCCAGTTTTTGTGCATTGAGGTTCATACCAGACCACAAACTGATCTTGTCTGTCTATACTTGGTATGTCTGTGGGTGTGTGTATTGGTTGGGAGCTCTGCCAGTTATTGTCATGTAATTTGAGTAGAAGTAAAGGGAAACGTTATGTATGATTTGAATTTGCTCAGTCCTGGGTGGAGCTCAGAAGACACAAGTTTGAGTCGAAAAAAACGATGGCAGGCAAAGAGAGACCAACATTTATGAATCTTTATGAATTCTTTTCAAAAGAAGAAGAACGGTAGGATATGTGCTATGTTTGGTTAAACGAGTGAATGATTACCCAAATATGAAAGCCAGAAGAAAAAGCCAGCAGTGTGATGGTTAGTTGACAACCTCTAGTGGACAGAAGGACACTGGAGCACTAACATTAGCTTGGACTGACACTTGACCTGGCTGTTAGCTTCATGTTAGACACCTACAAACTAGAGATTAACTCTTCAAGTTGTAAAAAACAAATGAAAATGAACATTTCATTTGGGTGCAAAATCACTGGCATGAGTGAGAGTGAATAGAGAGTCTTGGAACCAAAAGTAACTAGAATTTGAAAACACTGTTGTGGTGGAAAACGACAGTTCTCATCTATATATTGTTCATGAATCAATATTTTGTGCGTTTACCTGTGCCATTTCCAGGTGAGTACGAAGACATGGACGAACACTCAGGACCTTTTCCAGGTCTTTTCTGGCCTTAGTCAGGTTCTGTCTGTCTGGGATTCCACCGTGACCCTGCTTTGCCCTCTCCAGGTCCCTGACATAGGCCATCATATTGATCTAAAAGGGACATTTACAAACACGGTTTTACACTATACACCTTAATATCTTATTTTATTGAATGTATACATGAATTAATAAAACACAATGTTGCTATTTACTAAATATAACCATTTACAGTTAGCACAGAATAACTGTAAATCTATAACTGCTCTACAGGCTTTGTATATTTCCACTATTATCATGTGACATAGAGCTTTTTCAAGAGGAATCAGTTAATGTTGTTTATGTTTGTTCAGAAAGTAGAAGAACTTGCCAGAGTTCCATTCTACAACGTGGGGAGGAACTAATAATAAGAACACAGCTGGAGCTTTACTGATATTTTCTGACACAATAGAACTAATTACCCAACATGTAAACCCTGCCCATTTTTCACTCAAGTTAAACTAAAGCAAACACTCCAGCATTAAAGGGATTTCAAGTTGTAATTGACTCAGGTCTGCCGTGTTGATTTTGGCTTTGACGTGACATGCTTCATTGCTGCAGTACCTTGGCCCTGGTGCAGTAGGCCTGCCAGTTGAGCTCTGGGTCTGGCAGCACATTGAGAGCCATGTTGCAGATCCCTGTAGCCATCTCATGTTTGCCCAGAAGAAAGAACACCTTGGCCAGGAGGTTCAGGATGAACGCATCGTCACTGGCCAGATTTATGGCCTGTAGGAACAGTCAGTTCTAGGTTATGTCGTCAGTGGTAGCCACTGCAGAAGTCCCTATCATGCTTCTATGCTGTATTAGCACTGCCAGTCTGTTAAAGTACAACTGAACTTGCATATTGTAACATAAAAGACATGTCTCTGAAGTTCGCCACAATATTACTTAAGCATTCTGACAATTTCCAATCAATTCCTCTGAGGGGAGGAGCATCAGTGCAGCAGAGGTACATGGTTGAATGAAATGCATACAATAAAAGGGGTGATGTCTATGATGGCTAGACATATTTCATATAAATCACTGAAAAAGAGTCCATTTTCAGTCCTGCTGTAACAGCACAGATGATACGATGTCATGTGCATAACATATACTGTACGTCATTTCTACAGCACAGGAGCTTCAACAGTAATACAGACAATGACGAATTAGTCATAACCTGGTGGGGATGTCCAGGAAACAGATGCAGTCCTTTGCCCTCATATCAGCTGAGACTATCACCCTCAAATGCAAATGTGTGACTATCCTCATCCATCACCTTGAGACCTCAGTTTCAGGCGGCAGTTCCCTTTCGTTAAAGCAGTGTCTCTTGAACTATAGGTTGGGATCTGAAACGGGCCATGTGCCCGGATATTTTTTACTCCATATCTTGGGAAGTACAACCTCTTAGGGTTTTGCTGTGACCTCCTGAATTCCCTGGCTTGCCTGATTGTTGGTAAGAGAAATAAACGTGTGGGTTCACTTACAGTTCCATAGCAGGACAGAGGATCGGAGCCTGAGTAGCCGCAGTCATGTATAGACATGGGCACCGTGGTGAACTCCTCCTTCCTCTCCAGCATGATGCCAACATAACACCAGGCTAGAGCTGAGGGGAAGCACATATTTTTAGAGCATGTGCACATTATTGTTCCAGACCTGGGGCTGTGGAATAGAATACTTTATCCAGGTTATACTTTAGGCACCATGTTGCTGTCCGCCTCTACAACTTAGAAATGTCGGTTGCAATTATGCATCGCCACCCTGCATCACATTGTTGATTTTATTGCTACAATAAAGCTCCCAACATTCACTTATAACCAGCTGGTGCTGAATCACAAGTTAGCAAGTGTTGTGGAGCAGGATAAGGGATGTTGCATTGCAAACAGAAGGAAGAGGTGTACATTCTACATAACACACACATCTAAAAGCAGATAGGGCTGTACAGAAGCATACCATGGATACCTTTGTGTCGTGATTTCTCTGACTTGAGTGTTTCAGTGAGAAGCCTCAGTCCCTTATTGTAGAGAGAGAGTCTGGAGTATTCAGAGTCCACCTCGGTCTTCACTATGTCATCTAGTCTGCAGGGAGAGAAAGTGCTTGGTCATTGCACACAGGTGGGTCTAAATGAATACATCAAGTCCCTTGATGTCAGTCTCATACCTTATATAGATTGTTGCCATTTTAAAATACCAGCTTCTTTTTTCCTCCATTGGTATCTGAAAAACAACATTAGGCCCTTTTACATACTAGGAATACAATGGCATTTATTGTGCAAGGATGGATCTCATGGTTTTTAGCACTAATTCATCACCATTACACCCCATTTAAATGCTGGCAAATTTTGCAAAAAAAAATTTCACTTGTCTAGCTTGACAAACCAAGGGCTACTGGGAAAATACCACTTATATCCATGTTATTGTGACTTGATAAGATTCCTAAATCTTCTAAAAATGACCACATACTTTAACTAAAGTATGACTTCGGAGGTAAAATTGGTCATAGAACAGGCAACAATTTCTAAGGTAACTGATGAATACTGACCTCAGGATGGTATTCATGAAGTAGCTTAGAGTATAACGCTTATCTGAGACCCGCTGCCCTCCTATGTCATGGTGAAGTCAGGGCTAGTTAGATGGTTACGATAGGGTGACCAGGCGTCCCCGGATTAGGTGCTTTATCCCCAGAAATGTCCTTGTATTTCCCTCTGTGCCCTCTCTTTTCTTATTTCAAATAGAAATGATCCGTCTACATTCTCCCTCAAAAGATTTCATATTGTTGCTACCAGCCACAAAACACACATGAAACACAAATGTCCCTGGATTACAAAAGAATCTGGTCACATAAAGTTAAGTTATGGTCATATCACCTAACCAGTGATTCTTGATCAGCGCTCCTCTTTACATGATATATTTGAATCATGTAGCTGACACTAGAAGACTTACAGTAACTGCTGACAGTAGAACAGCGACGGACAAGAATAACAGGCAATGCAACACAAAGGATAGCTGGATATGAGCATGTTCCCTTCTCACCAGCTGCCCCCCATAGTCCAGGGCTCTGTTGTACAGTGTCAACGCTGCGGCCAGTCTCTCCTTCAGGTCCTCCTCTCTGTCCAGCTCCACGTCGTAGGGGTGAGCGTAGGCCTGCTCGGCCAGGCAGCGGGCCGCAAGAAGCCTGGACTCTGCCTGACAGGCCTCCCCGGCCTCTAGGCCCATGAGCTGGGACACTTTCTCCACACACTCCCCTGCGTCCACCTCTCTCCCCAGCTTGTCGTAGACGTAGCCCAGGTTGACCCAGGCGTTCAGGTTCCCAGGGTCCTCTTTGCAAATGCTTCTGAAAGGCCGGGATACACAGGCAAGAATTTGAGGCAAAATAGATAGGCAGTACATAAATATATCATCACAAGTTTGAAGGGTGTTATTCCAACATCCATCCATCAATTTGGGGTGGGGGGGATATACCAGAGTATATGAATCAACGTTTAAAAAATAAGCAATCATTTTCACAGAATGAAGCATGTGACAACCAGAGCTGGGGTAGTTACCAAGTTGGTTTTGTCCTGATTGATCTGTTTTTATAGCCTCCTGTTGTTATGGGTTAAGGGGTTTGACCTTTTGTGCTTTGCATGCTCTCTTTGCCTCCTGGTGTGTATGCATTTGATCTATGGTAGTTCTGGGTTAGCTAAAAGAGGTATGTGTAGTTGGGCTTAGGCTACAACAATACAGTAGCCAGCGTAGTGTTACTAATTCATTTTCATGCACTCAACTTGTTTTTCTGCTTGCCAGAACGCTACTAAACGTTCCTAAAAATGTTGCCTGAGCAACCTAGCTTGCTCGGTCAATGTTGTCATCCATACTTCCTAAAAAAGTCAAACATGTATCATCACCTGAATGTTTCCTCAGCCATCTCCAGCTGGTCTAGGTGGAAGGCCAGGAGGCCTAGCAGATTGCGGACAGCGTACTGCAGATATCCAGCTTCAGCCTCCAGCTCAGCCCTCAGGCTGTCCCACCTCAGGTAGGTGTCCCTCCGCCGCAGCTTCCCAGGCACTCTGGGATCACAGTTAAGGTTGAGGTCCAGGTGGAAGTGACCCGGGATGTACTCCATGTCCTCCATGAGAGCCTCAATGTCCTCTGTGCTGCCTGCTTCCATGGCCTCCTCCTCCTCACCTTTTATTTACAACAAGATTAAGAAAATAAAAAATAGAATCAAGGCCCTGCATATACTAATTCACCTCTATGTTCCAGTAGTGCATATTTTGACCTGACACTAGTAAATACCTACTCCTCCTCAGCCTAAAGTCCAATCCACTGTGCTCTAACCCACCTGCCTCACTGCTCTGAGCTAACAGTCGGCTGGCTGTTGTCATCCAGGTGCAGACAGGTAAAACAGGTTAGGCTTGGGAGTGACAAGGGAGTGGAATACAGTGGGGACAGTGTATGTACTGATATTATATCTGTGTGTCTCTCTCTCTTTGTTCCTATGTCTCTCATATTTTCCCCACACAGTGATTTTTTTCTTCCCTTCTGCCTCTCTATCACTTCCCACTCTTTATTTTCATCGGTAACCTTCTTGAATGCTTCTGAATATTCTTGACATCTATTTTATTTCATGGAAAAGCAGCACAATATCAGAGCTGTGTGTCTTTATTCTGTGGCTCTTGAGTGACTTTTTTGCCTCTTTTACAAAAGTACAAGCTGTTGGTGACATTCCTTAAAATCATTATTATGTCTTGAAGCCTTGTTTTAGTTGGCTGTTGAATCAGAAGAATGTGACCTATCAGGCTCAGTGTGAACGGGTAAAGGCTGGAAAATGTCATTCAATTGGTTTGAAACTTTATTCAACTCAAATTTCTATTTTCAATTTCACCAAAAGTACAATTTGATTTACAATAAACAATGAATAAAAACAGCTGGACGATGAACTGTTTCCACAGTGTGTGTGTGTGTGATTCTAAGAAAGGGAGAGTGAAAGCACATGCAAACACTCGGATCAGGTCGCCAGATCCATTTCAAAGAGGCTAAGGAATGCACAGATATCCTCCATCTGCACTGCACATTGTTTTTATTTATATATTTTATTCTTTTATTTATTATGTCATGTTGTATTATTATGTCATGTTTATTTGCACCTTGGTCCTGTGAGGAATGTATGTGCTACATGTACGGCTGGAATGACAATAAACACAACTTGAACTTGAACTTGATCTATGACTGAGCGTCAAGGTCTTTATCATTTGGACTCTACTCTCATCTGTCATTAAATAAAGTCAGGAGGATAGCGCTGGAATACATTCAACTCTATGATCATATTCATGTTCGTCCCTCCCTAACCCATAATCGTCCACCAGAGGGTGAATGTGCATCAGACAAATCAGACTGGAAGTGATACTGCACCGTAGAACCACAGGAAGTTTAGTATCAGTATTCAGGATTTTAGATATTCTGTGTTCTTCTAAATTTGCCACATGAGCAGAAATTAGTCTTTTTGGGACGCTTTTAAGTGATTGGTCAAGTGGTCAGATGGAGTAGCTTCACATGTGTCAAGCCTTGAAGTGTCTTTAATACGCTCCTTGTCTCTATGTAGTATTCTTAGACGTCAAACATCATATTGATTTGACTGGGTCTAATTTTTACAAACCAGTCTGACCTTTGACCCTATTAATGTTGATCCCCCATCATACTGTCCAGGCACACCAAGTTGAGATTTCCATTCTTAAAAACTGAATTGTCTGTGTCTCATTTGTTTACTAGCATACTGAGCTTGACAGACTTTAGAGACATTCGATTGGCCAGACATTTGCAATACTTTGGTTCACCTCGACCAGAACACATAAGCCAGCTGAGTGTGCTTTTCCTGCTTCTGTCTTATTCGTTCTGCTGTGTCTGGCCTTTTTCTTCATAAATGGCTTTAACAGGAGGGAAACCACCATTGTTCTTGGGGATAACATTACTCTGGGACAATGGAGAGGGAGAAAAGTAAGCGTAATGTGGGTGAGTGTGTGTGTGTGTGTGTGGGTGTAGTGTGAGTGGTAATATGTTTACAGTACATCACTTCTATTCTTCGATCAGCCATATAATCCAATGAAAACTGGCACTTTAATGTGTGTTCTGTGATTATCTGGAGAGTCCATCAGAGGGCATTATGTAATATTTACTAAGTATTGCAGGTTTGCCTTCCTGTGGGCACATTTTTCACTTGTACAGTGTGGGTGTGCAGAAATCAGATTTTTAGCTTGCATGCATCTCTCCTCTGAACAACCGTTGCCATGGCATTCATGCATACCAGGTTAAATTTTGATGATATAATAACATAATGATTACAGATTCTTGTGTATGCAGCTACAAACTACCCTCTGAGCCCAAGGCAGCATTTGAACAACCTTTTTATCTTAGAAGCCCCAATTTGGATAGTAGATATTACATTCCAGCAGACATGGGCCAAAACAAGCGTATTATGGGTGAGGTGTTGACCCCCAATAACCCCTGGAGCCTTAGCAACATTCCCTAGTATAGAGGGATAGGACACGTGTCCCATATACTGTTAAAGGTTCTGGTGCTGTCACAGTAAACCCTTGTTAACCCAGTTATTAATGGTCTTGATAATGGAGTCTGTCTTAATTTCTGGGCACATGGCATAGTCAGTGTATAACGGACGACAATCCATATGCAGACAAAGTCAGGTATGGAAAGATTTGTCCTCACTACGTAGCCTAGAACATAAATGAAGGGTAATGAAGACAGTGAGATGGCAATCAAGTGTCACTTGATTACTAAAGCTGCATCCTGTGCCATCTTACATACTATGATGTTAGTCAGTAATTTGATGTATCTCATCCATCCTAACAGTACTAGTATGGTTGGAGTTTACTATTGCAGTGCAATTACAACCTACAGTAAAGGCTTTTCACAGCCGCTTGTTTTTTGTATTTGCTATGCCCATTCTTTCTACCGGAGATTCCCCCCTTATCCCTTCCACTGAGACAAACTGAAAATTCATTTAGCGCTTATAGCTGAAACCCCCTCTGTCTTTCTGAGCCACTCCATCACTGTTGACTACTACTAGCGCAGTTTGATTCCCATCACAGCGTCTCAGAGTGGGCAGTCAGCTTCTCCCTGGCATCCTGAGTGAGTGCTCACAGTGCCAAAGTTCCCTTCAGCTCTCCAGAGGCCCTCGCAGACTGCAGATTACAGCACTGAGAGTCTCTTTGTAGCCAGCTGGCTGTCTCTTTGTGTATTAAACTCACCATCATACACAGGCAACATTTTCGAACATTGTAGCTGGGCACTTTTGCCAAAAATGATGACCAACGTGATGTTCTTTCATGATACATTTGCTCCTTATCTGTTTAAACTTTGGCTGAAGCCCCTGTAGTTTCCACCTCTCCACATTCAAAGGTACGAAAAACAACTTTGACTATTACATCACCATTAAATATTTGGATGTTGTAATGTCCTTGTTACCTATATTTCTTAATTAGGTGGCATCTGATCAAAAAAAAACCTTGAATCTCTACATTTAAAACAGAGCACTGTAGATCTGTTTGGGCAAATTGTAAAATGGTTTCCCCTCATCAACTTAAGCATTTAGGACAAATGCCAGGGAAAACAACAATGCACTGTCCCTGCTCACCACCCGCCTTATTCAATTTGCTCGCTGACAATGGCTATTTCCAATGACGGCAACAGTATTCCTCTCCATAGCCTCAAAACATTGCCGGCACATTACATCAACCCACCAGTCCCACAACTGTAACCCTAACCCAATGTATCACGGCATTCACAGTGCCTGTGGTTGCAAATGAGGAGGTCCAGGCGTGTTATTAAAAGGAAAAACCTGAATTCTTTGACTGAGTCAGTGTAGGCTAGGAGGGTGTTGTCATGCAGTGCCACAGGGTGTGTGTGTGTGTGTGTGTGTGTGTGTGTGTATATGAGTGAGAGGAATGTGCCAGTTTTGAGTAGCACAGACATCTGTCCTACTTCATTTACCTCCATTACATTGATCAGACGCTCTATCCATCCCACCCCAGGGGCTCTGCTGCATCTCATCTTCTTAGTGAAATGACGTGGAGTGAATTGGACACATATTGAAGGCTTGTTTAGTTATTAGGAGTACTGCTTTTGAAAAAATCATTTAAAATTAAAGATTGAATTTAATTTAAGCAACACTGAGCTGAAAACGGCTGAAACCAAGTACTGGTGAGGGATTTATTATATATCATACCCTGGGTGCAGCCTTGCTTTGGCTTTTTTTTTAACTGATGGGACTGTGTGAACATTTCAATAGTATAGGACGAGATGACCGCACACTGACCTGGATTAATTGAAGCCCCGGGGTCCAAGCATCCCAAAGGCCCAAGAGGCTTGAAGTAAAATATTGGCGACTGTTGGTAGCCTAATGATGATAATGTTCAAGGTGTTATGTGTTGCATTTTAACAACAATAAATCACTATCAAATTAATTTTGAGACATTGGTACAACTGCCATAAACAAATGAGACTATCATGGAGATTGGCAGCCTCTGCCAGCTTCTGAATTTGACAGTGTGCCACCAGGTTGGATTTCATGGGAAATGTGCAGGATTGATTTACGGCACAAAACAAGAAGAGGGCTCTGTTCTGCTTTCAGAGTTTCTCGCAATGGAAGATGGCAGAATGAGTGAGAGGCCTATGGAAAAATCACTTCCAACATGTTTATTTTCTTCAGTATACTGAAGGGGCCCTCTTTGAGAAACACTAACAATACCACTGGCATGAGACAGAGGCAACCAATCGTCTCAGCCATGGTCTCATTTTTAATTTGACAATGTATATTGATGTTTAAAAATGCTGCACATAGCACCTGTAATAAATGGGCTCAGTCATGTTGAGTTCTGATCATCTACCCAACTCTTCTTAAATGTAGAAACTGCATTTACATTGTAAAACTGTTGCACTGTTTGTATGCGAGGAAATTACAATCTCTTTGAAGATAGTAGGGGCTGCAGGCCGTGGGAGAGTAGAAAAGACTGATTGTACCCATAACAGAGAGGATAGACTGATCGATGGTCGATGTTACAGTAATTCTCAGCTTCAGTAATTCTCAGCTTCAGTAATTCTCATTCTCAGCTCAGCTGCGTCAAGACAGAAAGAGGAAACCGTCGTATGTCCGGTTTAACGACGTGTCCTTCAAAATAAAAGCATAATTTAAAGAAGCCGTATTGGGATATACAGAACAGCCAAATCAGATAAAAATACTCTGGAATCATGAGATTTAATATGGCGTGAAACAATCTATGTTTTTATTGTGCCCTGGCTTTGATATGTGGTATATGTTTTGTGATCGTGTCTTTCATTGAGTCTTGTTAAGTGATATATGTATGTACAGGGGTGTAGTGGTAAAAAAAGAAAAAAGGTGGGTAAACTATGAATTCTGTGATCAAGATAAGGTGTACCACGACATACCGGTAAAAAAAATGATATTCAGAATATTTGTTTATTTATTTGTAGAATGTACATTTCCTGGAGAAAATGTGAAGTGGGCTAGCTGCTACATGGAGGTTATCATCCAATGCTTGGGTCCCGAGCAGTACAGCTCTTGTATACAATACAGGTTCTTATACACAACGTTAATTTACTCCCAATCTACACACAACCGATCCCGCTCTCCCCTACTAGCTGTGTAAAAATAGTTTGTAACAAATCTGAGTGATTCTAATTTTACTTGTTTTGCTTTTTTGCGCTCACTTTATGGTCAAGATCTTTTGCTGGCATCGGCAGGAGGAGGCTTGCTTTTTACAGCCGTAACATTAAAACCATTCGGCGATGGACAGGGGTCAGCATGGGCACTCTGATCGGTCTGCGACTACGCAGCACCATATGCAGCAAGCTGCGATGCACTGTGTGTTCTGACACCTTTCTATCATAGCCAGCAGTAACTTTTTCAGCAATTTGTGCTACAGTAGCTCTTCTGTGGGATCAGACCAGACGGGCTAGCCTTCGCTCATCACACGCATCAATGAGTTTTGGGCGCCCATGACCCTGTCGCCAGTTCACCAGTTGTCCTTCCTTGGACCACTTTTAGTGATACCGGGAACACCCCATAAGACCTGTCGTTTTGGAGATGCTCTGACCCAGTCATCTAGCCAGATCCTCAGATCCTTATGCTTGCCCATTTTTCCTGTTTCCAACACATCAACTTCAAGAACTGACTGTTCGCTTGCTTCCCATTATATCCCACCCCTTGACAGGTGCCATTGTAACAAGATAAT
>OOFE01022134.1:0-12436 GCA_900323365.1 Monocentris japonica | reverse complement strand
ATCATTATTCTCAGCATTCAGACCGTCTGGAGACAAGGAGGGAGGGGGGGGGGTGGGGGGAGAGAGAGAGAGAGAGAGAGAGAGAGAGAGAGAGAGAGAGAGATGACATTTCACATAGGCTCAGAGAATCATGTTAAACTCACTACATAGAGAGCACATGAACCACAGAACCAAATACTACACCTGGTATTTTCCTCTTTTACAGACAGGGAGGGAGATTCATAGAGAACATAAAAATAGTAAAAGAGAAAGGCGGAAGGTCTATGTCAACAGATGTCACAAGATGGTTATATGCTTTTAAATGCTCGGAGATGCTGAAGGATCTCTCTGTGGCTTCTGCACAATCGGACTTCTGGCTAGAGAGATCAGCTTCAACTGTTCAGAAATTCCTTCCAGTCACTGATTCTCCAGTGAGCTAAGTAGGATAGCTTATGTGTGTGTGCTGGCTTGCCCTTGAGATGCATACTTTTGTGATGCTGAACTGAGTGAGGACCAGCATATTGCTAGTGCCACCTGGTGGAGTTTCAGTGCAAAGTCAAGCATTTGGTATTACTAGTATGGTAGGTCCAAACAAAATCATTAGACTTCTGAGATATTTGCTCTGAAATGCAAAAAAAAACAAACACGTTTTTATGTTAGTAAATGTTCATAGTACACTTTAGAGGCAAACAAGAGACACTCAAAATGAAGTCCACATCTTCCATTTGGGCCTGGGTATGGGTAAACAAATGCTCTTTAACTTTTTGATACAAAAGATAGAAATATAAAAATAGAAATAGACACTAGAGGCATCTGGTACCACAGTACCAGATGATATGACCATATGATAGTATGTGCACCATGCAAATTTAGAATTGAAATATTTGAGTGGTGCAAAGGCAGTGTTGAATTTATGTCCAGTATTGATAGATTTCACCATTCAGAAGTCATACAAATATGTTTACAGCTCAAAAAACATTATTTAATGTTGAATATCGCTTTAAAGAGAACCACTAGGTTATGCACTGGTTTGCTGCCATGAAGAAAAGAGTACAACGATGCTCTAATCCAGTGGTCCTCAAATCCAGTTGTTGAGATCCTAATTTGAGGACCACTGCTCCAAGCTGTAAAATAAGAGTAAATGCTGTGAAAACTGACAAAGATCAGACATAAGGCTGTGCTATCATCTGTGCATTAGTGTGTCCTTCATACATTGTGTTATTAACTATCAGTTGTTGTTACTTTTCCCATTAATTGCTTATTCTTATGTCATCTGTTTTCTTTGCCATTTGTAAATGTTTGTGTATTCTGCATTGCCACAAAGGCTTGGAAATTGTATTAGCCTGCTCGCGCATGGCAAGTATTTTTCATCCTAGGCTTGGGGTTTAAAGTGTGCTTATGGCAAGAGCTACACCCAAATGATTCATAACCACCACTATTTTTTAGGTTCCTCTCTTGGTTTCAATGCACTTTAAATGAATGTGATTTTACTCAAGTCTGTACTCACAGCTGCTCTGCGCAGCCTGCTGCATGGACTGCCCCCAGAGGCGTGGCTCCCGGCTCTTCACACAGCTGTAGATGTAGCTGACAGCAGGAGAGGCCAGGTGGGCCACAGAACCTGACAGTCGGTTCCCAATCTTCAGGGAATCCAGCTCCTGAAGCACAACCCAGGGGATCAGAACCACAGGGAAGCCCAGGGCTAAGGGAAGATAAAAAGGGGAGAAAGCATTGGGGTTATAATATAAGGCTCTACTAGTATTACTAGACATGTAGTGATAACTCCACATAACACGAGACATAGGAAGCCGAACTTGGTTAGGAGTAAATAAAAAAGGTGGAAACAGAATTTTAAATTATCTTTGGATTAGATTTTTTAAATAATAATATTGATCCCATAATGAAATTCTCTTTTCACTTGCCCCCCTCCATAGGGAAGCCAGAGCACAGAGCAGCACCCGTCGAGCTGGTAGGAATTCAGTGTTTTGCTCAAAGACACTACAGGAGGGCAGATGCGTGGTCTTTCACCCAGGTCCTCCAGTTCCTGCTACTCAAATGTTCTATGGTGTCTGTCAGAATTTTATATGTTCTTTAGATTTAAATTTTAGCTGTGAAGAGCAACTAAAATGTATATCTAAAGAACATAAAATTCTAATACAATGTCCACCATGATGTAGGAGGCCAAGAGAAGAGAGTGGAACAGCAGGTGGGAAAGGAGATTGTGGTAATTGGTAAAATAAAGATGGAAAAATAGATAGAGACCAAGAGGGAGAAGGGTTATAATTGGAAAACCTGGTAAATGTGAACACTAGGAGGAACTGGATAATTTATCTTTGCTTTGCAATAGCAAGAAGCTACACTTTCTCACATCTGAAAGAGACATACACCATTCTACAGAAAACTATTACTTATTATTCAAAAATCAATCCAAACACCTCCAAGGCCATGAGATCGGATCTTCTTGACATAGTCCAGGTGACTGAGGAGGATGTTGGTGTCCAGAACGAGGATTAGATCTTTCTGAAGAGATTGTTTACCTGCAAAGACACAGAGTGCATGCTATCTATTGTGAAATGACTTAGTATATATATTGTAACTGCTGTGTTTTAGGGTTCCTAGTATTTTTAAGGAATCATTTTCCAGGATATGTCTAACTCATTAGTGAATGACAAATATCACATTATGGTGGTATGGAGGCACATAATATACTGTAGTTATGGTGTCTGCCAAAGATATTTATATACATTCTATCCCTGTGAATCGCTAATACCAAGTGAATATTACTTTTAAGAATTACTTTTCTGATAACTTTTGAGGGAAACACATAACTTTCTGACTTTCCAGAGCCATCCAAAGTTTGACATGATATTTCCTGGTTTCTGGAGAAACACTGTTTAATTGTCCAGCTTTTCCAGGATGATTGGAGACACCAATCTATATTTGACTCCAGGAACCAGAGTCTAACTTGAGCTGAGCATCTCTAAATCTAACTTGTATATTCAATTTATGTGCACTATTTATGTGCACTATTCTTTTCCACCAGAATACATTTCTATTATGTAAGTGTACTTTGTGAAATACTTATTGGTTGTCCAACTGTTAAAAAGATCTCACTGACCGAGTGTGTCTGTGGCTCCCTCTTGGAGTGGTGGGTCTATGTCCATAGTGGTGAGTTCTCCATAGCTCTGCATTACATTCACTTGCAGTCTCTTCTCTGACCGGGCCACGTGAAGCTCTTCAACCACTTTCCTCTACAACATTTCATAAGGAAAATCTCAACCATATTCACAATATGCATTTGATAAACACTAGATCTCAAGTGGTCATTTTGAATAATTGGATTTGTTAGCAAGAAGGAATAGCATTCTGACAGACTAGTGTACAAATCCAATTACTATTAGTTGACCAAGAATTTCTGTTATAAACAAAAAGCATAAGAAAAATAAATAATATGAAACAAACACTGAGTAATTGGAATTGGAAAATGAAAATTTGATAATCAATCAATTCAATCAATTACATTTTTAAATGAAATAAAAAAAATTGACCATATATACTGATCAGTAGACGGATGGTCAAAGTTGAAAAAGCCTACTAATCCAAAACACCCCTCAGCAAGGTAGCAGTCAGCCAATGGACCACGCAGCTCAATTGGAAAAACCTGTCAACTGGGGTGCACCTCATCATTTTGCATCTTTGACACCCATCTTATCTTTATCACAAGAACCAAATACATCACAAAACCAAATGCATTTTGATAAAAATAAAACACGCAATGTGACCAATACTCTTTACTACCTGGTCATGTGACGGCAATGTGTGGGTAGAGCGCAGGGTCAGTAATTGGCCAGATACAGTTGACCTCTCATGTTGTCCTTCAAACTGAGAAGTAGGTATAACAGCTGCAGAGCAGTGAACACCTTTGACAGTTCCCTGCTTGGTGTTTTTCACTGAGGGCCCAGACTCTGAAGGCTCAGTTCCTCTTGTGTGATTTCTGCTATTTGTAGGAACACTGTCATTATTCCAAATTACACTGTCATCTGGCAAAGGCTGAGTCTTCTGTGTTTTTTTAAAACTGGGAACTGGTGTGGTAGGAGAGCTCTGTTGCTGAGTGCATGATGACTTAGCTGTCTTATGTGACAGTGGTGTGACATTCCCTTGTTTTGGGGTGAGATGCTTGGATACATCTGAGCTCCTATTGGAGATGATGTGTTTGGCTGAAGTGCCAGACTGCTCTGTGGTAGTACTGGACGAGGATTTTGCTCCTGCACACAGATTCCTTTTGGCCTTCAAATCCTCTTCTCTATCCTCCTGGCATGTCCTAGTGAGCAGGTTTCTTCTCCTCTTCCTTAACTCCTTGGAAAGGCAGGTGGTCTCGCTTGGTTTCCTGGTCCCGGTAGTCTTGCTGTCTTTTCCAGTACTGGGTGGTTCCTCAGGTCTGGACCTCACTAAAATTTCCCTCTGTTCCTTCAGTTGATCTGAAATAAAACTGTGACTTATCAACTTTTTGGTTATGTTGGAGGAACCCCTCTGAGAAGACTTATTGTGTAAGCCATCTTGGGAGGTCTTCTCTGTTCTCTGAAGAACCGTACCTGCACTGGAGGTGCTGAAGGGTTTTGAGGGTCCACTGTCTTCAGTCTTACCCACAGTGACAACAGTATCTTTCTCTGAAATATTAGCCTTTGTCTCAGTCGAGCAACTCTCTCTGCAAGGCATGGAGACACTATTTGTTGTTAAAGATCCCTCTTTCTTTTCAACAGATCTCTGGTCAGATGCTGATGTTTTTGCCAGTCTGTAGACAGCCTTTTTGATCTGACGGCTGCTTTGGGAACCATCTTTAATGGTAAGAGACCCACAGTTTTCCTGTTTACCTGTGCATCTACATGTAAAAGAGCAGAGAAACTAGTCAGATATTAAAAAATGGCCAACTGAACTACAGTGAATGTTTAGTTCAACTACACTGTATATTGGTTTATGATGATTTAACATTCATTTTCAGTCATTTGCTGAATGACTCTGAAGAACTCTGACTGGGCAACTATACCTTACCTGTCATGACTGCTACCATGTTGCTTCCTCTTAACACAGTTGTTGGTGACATCTTGCTTCTTGGATGCCTGAAAACATTGAAAATAAACATTAAAACTCTTAACAGCATCTTGTGGAATAGCCCAGAGCACACCCCTGAGACAATGGCAGTTGGAGTAAACATTGTTAAATTCCTTATCCTCACCTTCTCATCCTCTTCACTTGAGGAAGAGAGCTTCTGGCTCTTCTTCTTTTTGGATTTCTTTTTAGACATTGTCCTGTTAAGTTCCTTTTAATGAGCAAAAGACAGCTGTTGTCCTTTCTTTATTCCTACCAAATAATGTAGTTTGTACTACAACCAGAGCTGAACTGTGTGATTAGCCTTGGAACCCAAACTCTAACAGTCCAGTCAGTTAGCCTTTCAAACTAATACACCATTAAAACTTCTCTTTAGTCCTACTGGACTGAGGTAGTATGCTGGAGAGCAGAATATAAAGGTCACTGAATGCTGAAGTCAAATCGGAGGACAGATAAATACTGCATCATGACAGTATTTTCATCTGCTAAAACGCCCACTCTACATGGGTATCTGTAATTATGTTATGTGCATAACATTACACACACGATATAAAGTGAAGGGTCTGCAGCTCCAGCATTTAAACAAGCTATCGAACTAACGTTTAGGGTACAATTAGCTGACTGTTGCAAGAATTAATTCCGCTTCTGTATCACACACAGTCAGAGGCTAGACTAGATTTTAGCTAGCCTAAGACAGCCAGTAACAGTCAGAATGGAGATAACTCAACCACAACGGTTTGTATTACTTCAGTAATTTATCTAACTTATATTCAACGTTCTCGTACAATAGCATTAAGTGAAATAAATGTGTACTTTATCGATTTGCAAATCACACCAACCTCAGTAGGTTACACTGGCATTGCTATTGCTAATTGATCAACAACTGTCTAAACATCCGTTAGTGTCACGTGCGACGGAACGGAAGTAGAACCGCGACGGGCATCATGGGATATGCAGTTCCTAACTTTCACGGAAGAAACCAGGCTTTATCTAACGTCGAGGAAATTACACTCAATATTAGTCGTGTGCTCTGTATTCTCTTTCTGCTATTTTCGTACACTGGACGTAGAAATGGCAGAATTGCGCGTTATCACTTTCCATTGATTTATATATTGAAACTACCTACCTTTTTGCCTGTAAAGCCTGTAAAATATTCTTTGAATAATTTATCAGTACGAAGGGAATGTTTCATCTACATGATTTTTCAGTTGTCTGTGATTAATCGTACGCATTGTTTTGCATTTCTCGGTTTTGCTTAAGTTAATCAAACATCGGTAAAATTCGATACAGACTTACGTTGAACATTTGCGCATTTCACGTACACTGAGTAAAACATTGCCTGCGCATTTTTCTGTAGTTAGTAATGGCGGAGCTCAAGCAAGGAGACGCTGTTCAGCTACACCAGGAGGACGTCGATATAAAAGGCAAGAACACTGTGCCAATTTGTTATTTGTACACAAATGATGACACAATAAATTCGAGCATATTTTTTTGTTTGTACAGCATCCACATTGTGTGGTAAATTCGTAGTGAATATGAGTTTGTAACTGCTGAAGTAAATGTGGGCCTCACCACGGAGCTCCGCCAGAGGACCCAGTAGTCAAACATTACGTTGAAAAGAGGAAATGAGCCTTTGTTTAAACGTTGCCATTAGCGATTAATTACATCCATATACGTGCCTTTACAAGGGGCTGCCCAGATTGTGAGATTCTGGTTATACTTGTTACATTTTTGGATGACACGGTCTCGTCACGGAGCTCCGCAACTGGACCGCAGAAGCGCACAATTTTTGACAGCAGCTTGCCCTATTGTTATCCCACTGAGCCTTTGGCCAGTAGACCAGCTCAAACACAAGCTGTACAGAATGCTACCTGAGTCTCCTCAGGAAAATCTATCTGCTGTCCTACAGGGATGATTTTCAATATTAACTAAAGTTTTATGTGTGGTTGTGTGCTATTGAGATGATTTTGAACAAGACAGCCCCAATAAACAGTGTGCAAATCATAGCTAACCAGTTGAAATAATAAAAACAGCTAAAATGATAATCAAATGAGCTCCCTGACCTCTATGGTTTTTCTTTGTGCTAAAGGTGGTGCTGATGGTGGTGGAGATACTCCTTCAACTGATGGCCATGATACAGTACCGGTGATAAAGAATGAAGCTGGTGGAGACAATGATGCCAAACCATCCACTACAACTATTGGTAATTTAGTAAAAGCTCCTTTTCTGTGTTGATCAGTTGAGATCAGGGATAGATTTAAAGATCTTGTTCACTACCTGGCAGAGGCTATGTGGCTGTCAGCTACATTGCCCATCCATTTTTCCCTTGTATTGTTTAATGTCCTATTGCTGTTACATTTGGTGCCATTCAATTTATGGCTTGCGAGGACAATTTTTGCTTTAGCCTTGATGTGAATATTACTTGACAGGCTAGTGGGCTAATACAATTTCCATCACTGATAGATATTGAGTTATTTCATAGAAAACCTACATTTTGTGTTGTTGTTGTTTTTTTTTTTTTTTTTTTTACTGATAATCTGCGTCCTTTGCTTACAGAGAGACACATTTCCATTCAGAACAAACTGGAGGGCCTTGAGATGCTGGTTGACCTCAATGGTGGTAAGTCAATTGATCCAGAAACACCTACTGAAATGTCTATATTTAAATTGTAGGAGCCAAATTATTTTAAATGGGAAAACAAGTCAACATTGTCTCTCTGTGTGTGTTTTTGTGTGTCCATCTAACAGCTGGGCGGAAGTCATGTCCTCTGTGCCCTGAGGAGAAGTTTAAAGCCTGCTATAGCCACAAGCTCCGCCGGCACCTCCAGAACCTCCACTGGAAAGTCTATGTGGAGTTTGAAGGTACAACAGCAATAGGACATTAAACAACACAAGGAAAAAAATGGATGGGGAACCACTGAGACATAAAATCATAATGATAGTAGTAATGACAGCAGCAATGGAAAACTAAGTTATAAAACAAATTAAAGGGAAAAAATGGGAATAATAAAGAGGCACACAGACACAGAAGTGACAACAGTGACCACAAGGCATAAAATAAATAAAAAGATATATTACAGCATATAGTAGACTAAGTTACAAAAATTAAAGGACAACTGAAACTTCAAACAGTGGTAGGAGGAGTGTTTATATGGTTATGAAAGGTTACCAAATCTTGTTGAACTTGGCCTCTGAGCCCCGTAAAGAGTGCTTGCTTTTCTCTAGCTGCATGAAGTAGAGAGCGTCTTTAATCCAGTGCAAGTGAGTAGGGGCGTGGGAATTGCTCCAATTCAGTAAAATCAGACGTCTTGCGAGATGGGTCAGAATAGTCACTAGATTTCCCCAATTTTTAAAAACTTTTTCTGTCCTGCACTTTACAAAGTCTTGTCCTCCTCAACTTTTTGAGTCACCAGCCTTCCCAGAATTGCCAAAGCCTAGACCTTGGTGTACCTTCCAAAACTCTCAGCACTTGTAGTCGACCAGGAAGATCAGTGAAGGACGGTTGAGATGTCAGTTGATGACTATGTCCTGCTCATATACGTACGTCATCTCAAAGAGATTTTTAGTAATCATCAATTCATCAATGTTAAAATAGTTGAATCTTGAAAGTTTATATTGATCAAAGATGTCTCATTGCTCCAATCATCTCAAATCTTGAGGTGTTTGAGGAGGCATTTCATTGGGCTATGCTGGGCCGTTGTCAAACACACATGTAATTTACTTCCTGGGTAACATACAATTGGGCGGGAGATATTTAAGTAGACACGTAATTTTAATCTCTGCCCTCTTGTTGACCTTTGACCTGTAACCTTCAACAGGACAGAGGATGTGCATCTGCCACCTGCCCTGCAGACACCTGAAGCCCAGCCTCAGTGGAGACCAGGTAAGAAATTAAACACACACCTGTCTCCAGCTCAAGTTACATTTACTTTGGAACAATAGCATGGCTTCCACCGCAGAGTCAAGCAGGACTACCTGAGGCTTGCTAATTATTTATGTCACTCATTTTCTTTGTGTTTTTTCTTTTTGTATCTTGTTGTCAACAGAGATGTTTTTTCAGTTTGCTGCTGAGTTGTATAGGACATCAAATAAATACTTCTTTCAGTCTTGTGAGATATACATTTTGGTCCTGCCATGGTAAAATAGCTATAGTGTTTTTGTGTGTGTTTTTTTTAATTGCTCTTAGACATTTAAATCCAATTCCCTCCACCATTTGTTTTTTGTATCAATCCCCTCCAGGCATTAGGGAGACAGGTGGCTCACTATCACTGTGTAGTGTGTTCTGTCACCATCGCCCGTAAGACAGACATGATCAGCCACCTGAAACGCCATGTCAACAAGGGAGAGACCGAGGCCAGCTACTCGGGGAGCTCAGACGTGCCCTTTGAGGAGCCAGGTAAACCCTCCTCAAATCTCATCACAAGCACCCCAGCGGTTAAGTAAACTGGTGTCCATGTTCTGTGATTGGCTGCATGAGTTCCACTCTGCATCATGCTGTTGTGCTTTGTCAACCTTCACTGAAAAGCTAATAAAATACTGAAGGAATGCAGACTGGCCACTCCTGTTGTTATTTCAGTTCTCAGAGCTTTAAGATAGGGTTCTTCATGCTATAATTTCCAAAGCAAACATGCAACAGCAACAGTCTTTTTTTAATCTGTTCTTTCTGGCCAGCTCCCTCTGGCCAGGCTTATGAAATCATGAAGGAGCTTGGAACCAACGTCCAGCTCCTCCCCAACCACACCACCCCACAGAAGAGTGACACTTACTTCAACCGCAAGATGAAGACCAACAGGTCAGCGGTCAAATTTCTGTTGACCCAAGTTTGTTCAACAAAATATTGCTAGTCAGACAAAAGCATTATAACAATGATTATGAATGTCCGCTTCAGTAGACATGCGTTAATGTGTGTATGGATCTTCCAGGCAGCTGGTGTTCTGTTCACTGGCTGTTCTGGCAGAGGAAAGAAACCCCTTGGAGTGTCTGGATGCTTTTGGGGCCACAGGTGAGAAATTCACAATTTACCTGTTCTTCTTTTCATCAAAGTTGAGCTTCATATTTCATTAGCAATTATATAGCAATGGTTTTCAAATGTATGGCAAAAGTTTTACCATATAATTATCTCTATAGCCTGATGAGCAGGGGGTGAATGTGTGTGTGTGTGTGTGCCTGTGTGTGTGTGTGTGCGCGCGTGTGTGCGTGTGTGCATGTGCATAACAAGCAATCCACAGCCTGGTCCCAGACCAGCATATTAGTACGACAAACTCCAACTTGCATCTACCTCCCCTGTCTCTCTGGTCGCAGGGATCATGGGCCTCCAGTGGGCCAAGCACCTTCGCAGTGCAGTCAAGGTGACCATAACGGACATCAGCGAGACATGTGTCAAAATGATAAAAGAGAACTGCCAACTCAACCACATCCGGGTGGACGGGGGCTCGCGAGGTTCCCGGGGGCCCGACGGGGCGAGCAGTGAAGTAGAGGGAGTGCCCATCGCTACAGTGGAGGTCGCCAAGATGGATGCCAATGTCATTATGCATCTGCGGCCCTTTGACTACATGTAAGTACGAGTGTAGGAGCACAACTACACAAATAAATGTCGATGGGTCCTATATCTTTTGAGTTCGGATGGGTTTTTTTTAAATCAGGCACCAAAATAGTTTTCACTGTCACAGAAGTCTGCAGTACTTATGCAGGATAGTTGGGACTTCTAAAGTGTGAGGCAAATGTTTGTATTAACAGTGTTGTGGGTGGCACTGTATTGTATTTTTGTAATAGGACATTATCTGTCTTGTGTTTTTTTTTTTTTTTTTCTTCTTTAAGTCAAATCTCCTTTTGTCACCCAGGCTACTGCTGTAAATAGTAAAGTGTTCTTTGTCAACTAGCCTGGATACAAAAGGGTTTGTAAATCATGTGACATAAAAGAAACATACTTTCTGAATGTTTGCTTCAACTAATTTAATAGACTACTTCATTTATTGAATCCCTCAGTCACTTGGACCCATACGGCACGGCAGTGAACTACCTGGACGCAGCCTTCCGCAACGTACGGAACCTGGGCATCATCTCAGTGACGTCCACAGACACCGGCTCGCTGTATGCAAAGTCACCAAACGTCACCCTGCGTCACTACGGCTGCCACATTGTACGCACAGAGTACTTCAAAGAGCTGGCCGCACGCATGGTAGTGGCCACTGTAGCCAGGTAGACTTAAATTTTTATGTGTATCCCTCCCGATGTGATTTTTCCACAAGGCTAGGCGGCTTAACAGAATTGTCAGCATTTAGTCCGCAGGCTAGGTAATAGGTGTATGTGTTTGTGCCTGCACTTTCCAGAGCGGCGGCACGCTGTAACAAAGGCATTGAGGTGCTGCTGGCGGTGGCACTGGAACATTTTGTCCTGGTGGTGGTGAGGGTCCTCAGGGGGCCCACCCAGGCTGACGAGTCTGCCAAGAGGCTACGACAGCTCATCCACTGCCAGTGGTGCGAGGAGAGAGTCTTCTTCAAACAAGGCAGCATGGTGGATGGTGAGTAAACCAAAAGTGGTAGCTATTGTAGACGTCTCTCTTCCTACATTTAGTACTGCAGTATCTTCTAAATGGTTTCTTTTTAGGGTGCAACAGGTATGAAAAAAGTGGGGCTTTTACTATGGATACATCTGTATGACAAAGACTGTGTAAGAGAGATATAATGTTACCCCAGTGAGCGTTAATCATTTTCAATTTATTCTTGTGTCCACTTGCTAATATGTTCTATATTAAGTCTGTTGATTTCAACACTTCTCTTCTCCAGAAAACGCGCACAGAAAGCTGGTCGTGAAATAGTGTGTGACTGGTAAATAAATGGTATTCTGATCTGTTTACCATGGACATTCCTCTTTCCAGACAACCTGTATAACCAGCTGCCCTGTAACTGTCATGAGAGCATGCCTGGCAAGACAGCGGTGGAGCTGGGACCATTATGGTAGAGTAACCCTCTCCCTATCACTCCAAAACTCAACAGCATCAATATTATTCTCAGCCACATTAAGAGCCCTCTCAGCAGTGTTTAAGCCCTCTACATAACCAAAACGAGTGTGTGGAGCACCGCTTGTTTGCTCCAGTGCCCTGCTCAGCACTGATGTCATGCTGAATACCCTCAGCTCTTATACATCTTGTGTAATGGGTTGCATTTAAACGCACTCACTTACTAAAGTGTCTGCGTCCCCAGGTCGGGCCCCCTGTTTAATACTGGTTTCCTGAGAAGGATGCTGTTTGCAGCGGTGCAGCACAGTATGGACGACATCCAGCCACTGGTCAAAACGCTCATCTGTGAGTCAGAATGCACCACCCTCAAGTCTTTTGTTCACGGACCCTCCGCTCT
>OOFE01022130.1:5231-16470 GCA_900323365.1 Monocentris japonica | reverse complement strand
CAAATCTTTTTCTTATCCTCTCCACTTGACGTTTGGGTACATTGAAGATGTCTGCCACCTCAGCAGCAGACTTGGTCTTCAGGCTCTTGATGATCAGCACTTTGGTCTGTGGTTGAATCTTTGGCATGTTGTGAGAGGTCAGGTTGCACTTCACATGAAGGTCTGGTGTGCTGGGGTTCTTTTTATACACACCTGGGAATGTGTTAATTACAGTATTTGTCACAGGTGAAGCTCTAATCTGTGATTGGTTGAATCATTTAAAGACACGACAAGACTTTTGTCCAAGCCAAATCTGACCTTTCTGTCCTCATTAAATGATAAAACTCAATGAATGATACAAGACTTTATTTTGGTGTAATAAGCATAATCCAGAGGCCTTTGCCTTTCATATAAGCCATTTCTGATTCCAATTCATCAACTACAAGTCAAGTTATTATTTGTTGTTCCTACAACTTAGATAAGCGACAAGACTTTTGTCAGGGACTGTATGGTGCAGTTGATAGTTTTGAGCATCCAACCCAGAGTCATATCAACTCGATGAGAGGACAACCAACTCTCCAATCATATCTTATCAAATAACTGTCACTGAAAAATCATCACTTTTTAAGACTGGAAAACTTGTGTGGAAATGTTAAAAAGAGTTCTTAGTTTTGAATGTGTTTTCATTTTGTTTTGAAAGGAAAGTTGTAAACTTAGCAAACCACACCGCAGGAGCTAAATACTATTTCCACACTTTTTCGTTCAAATATACTTAACCTCACCCAGTGACTTTACTCTCTCCAGTCTTCCTTCTTCTTTGCCCTAGGAGGTTTATGTGAGGGGACTGTTGGTGTGGAAATGTACTACGGCAGCAGCCCGCTGTTGGCTTTAGAATGAAGGCACAGTAGCGCACATTGTGTTGCGCTCCTCTCAAGCCAACTGCTTCACAGTGGCTCTCAGAGGCCTTAGTTTTGCCAGGGGCCTGGTTGGTTTTGGACAGACATTACATGCCTGTTTTGAGGTTTTCTTCCCATAGCATCTCTCTTCCCATGCCAGTAAACACATTCAGAGGTGCCATTTTAGTTGAAATGCATAAAGAAGACCTGGTTTGTGTGTGTGTGTGTGTGTGTCTGTGTTTGTCCATATCTTGTATGTGTGCTTTTCTGTGTGCTGCTCTGCATGAAATATTCTGGTAGGCAGAGTGAGGATCAGTAGCTATTTACAAGCAGAAAGGCTCTTGTGATCTGTCACTGCACCACACAATGTTCCTGACCAGCTTCAAAACCCATCGTGTGGCCAACACAAACAATTAAAGGCATGCCCACTGTGATCTTAGCCTTGTTCTTTCATTATGGATCAGCAGCAGCAGGGGCCCTAATTAGTTGCCCTGGCTTGCTGAGGAAATGAATGGGTACTGATACGACTGCAGGGCTGAAACGAGACCCCCAGGGGTCCTGATGAGCCAGCGTCTTAGAGCCGGCATTGGCAGAGAATCGCTCATACTCATTTTCCCTCTGTTTATAGCTATTAGCTCTCGTCTGTTTGCTCACTTAGCTCATCAGAACTCGTCTCCCGATTGATTCTCCCTGTCGCTTCTGGGCAAATTCTCTCATTTTCCCAATTACTCCTCATTTGCTGTCCCAACATAACAGGCAAGCTCTCTGGATTTTGCAATGTCCTTTTCAATTCACCCATCCATTGTGAGCTGAGAAAAGAGCTGGCAAGGTTCAGCTGTCGGTGACCTAACTCTCTTACATGTGATGCTGATTCAGACAGGGTCCTCCCAGTCACACACAGTGGATGTCTGCTAATCATAAAACTGGTGCTCTCTTCTCACAGAGGTGATTTTTTAAGAAATATTTTTCAGATTAACAGTCTCTCCTATGCTCTTCTCATTCTCTCCTCTCTCACACAGACAGTCTCTCTCTCTCTCTGATCTATGTCTCCTCTGTGTGTGTTGCAGCTGGGCACAGAGTGGACCGCTCCAGGCGAGTTCAGCAAGTTCAGGTCCCAGTCCTCCAAGTCTGTGCAGTAAGTACCTGTGACAACCACACACACTTTCCTGCAGAGTAATTTCAATCTCATACTAGTGCAGAGACAGAAAAAAAGAAAAAAAAAACCCTGCTAACATTTGACCGTAAGTAGACCTAATCTTGACAAACACCCCTCCACTGTGACTTTTTCAGGTAAAGTGACTTTCTGTCCCTGTGTTCCCTTGTTACGTTTCCATTGATGCTCTTTGTAGAGTGTCCTGGTGTCCATTCTGGGCTGTTCAATAAGAGGATGCCTCCAGCCTCTTTGCTAACCTAATTGCTTCAAGAGGCTTTTACCACACAAATACCACAGGAACTTGTTGGCTTGAGTGCTCACTGGACACTGGAGAGCAGGTGTGTGTGCCTTCATGTATTTATATGTGTGAGTTACCGCATATCGTGGCGCTCTCCTAAGGTGTTCAAGTGTGAGCATTCATAACAGCACAAAGGCGTCTCTCTAAGTGTAATATGAGAATGTGTTGACCTGTCCACTCCTCTCAGCTCCCACACACCCTTCTTCCTAATTGCCAGGAGCTGCTTGCATAAAGCACCCTTTAATATCAGGGCTGATCTGAGACCTGTTTGAAGACCATTGTGAAGTCATGTAAGAGAAGTGATCCTAAAACAGTGTCCCTGTTCCTTTGGGTTTTCGAGTGCGTTGCCTGAGTGAATGAAGCACAAGCTGTTGAGTGCAATGTTAAATTATTCACACACACACACACACACACTGCCGATGGTGAATTTAGAGGTTTAGAATATTTTAGCACCCCTAAATGGTCCAAGTGGCATGCACACGTAGTAAAGGATAATACACTAACACACATAAAAAAAGAAAAACGAACGTCCATAAATCCTTATTTTGTTATTTTGTTCTATATCGTTGAATGACTACTTACATATAACATGCCTCTTTTTAAAAAGCATTTCAGCTGACAGCCAAGACTTTTAGATACAGTACTCAACTTGTGGAATCTTTGAATGAGAAGCTTGAAATCTTAGTTCACTTTCATCCTAGAGTACTTTACTGAAGACTACCTTGGTAGCTACACACCTACACATTAATACAACAAGATCTGTTTTTCACACCCACACACGTGCACATGCACACACACACACACAATTTTCACAGTTTTAAAGTACAAAACGTAATGCAACGTTCAATTCAATGGCATGCAATTGTCATTCCCTGATATTGAGATTACCCAACTAGCAATGAGCAAAGTGTTTTCAACCTCAAAAGGCAACATGAAGGCAAGGGCGTCCGAGAAAGACACCCAAGGGAACACTGCATGCATGCAAAACACAAAGAAATATGCCAAACACATTCAGTGAATGCAGCTTATGGCATGAATTTACTGTACTTTCTCTGTTCTGCATCAACGTTACTGTACAGCTTGTGTTGCTATGCAAGACACCAAATGAAATTGCTTGTATGAAAACAATAGTGTGACTCGCTGTATCACTCCAAGGCTGCTGATTACAGAAGCACTAATAAAAGCCTGGCGTTTAAGACTAAACATTGAGTAAGCGTACAAGAAGACATGGACTTATCCCCGCCTCAGCCCACCACGCTTTTAAATATTTCACTCCGGGGGGGGATTATTAAGCCACATAAAGCCAAGGAAAAAGCAAGCTCTGCTGTCACTGCTCATTGCAAACCGTACATCATATTTCTCCTGCACGTTATGCCTTTCTTTGTAAAGACATGCATGCACACACACACACACACACATCATATCATCTATTAAGAATTACTCATTAATCCCAGAAGGGGCTGAACACAGGCCAGGATATGATGGGTGTCTGTGTCTGTGTCTGCGTTGGATAAACCGGGCCTTGTTAGCACAGCAGGCACGGCAGACTACAAGGGAGCACAGAGAGACGACAAAAAAAAGTCGAAGAAGAAGAAGGGAGAGGAGGAGGGGTGTGTGTGTATGTGTGTTGGGGGGAGAGGGGGTTGAAAGGTTTTCTATTTTCTCTTCCTGTCAGACAAGCGACTCTCGTTCCCCAACAGTAACAAGACAACAACAGAGTAACCAAGCGTGGAGCCAGAATATGGCAGGGACATTTAAAAGGGCATGCATGGGAGATATGTGTGTGTGACATGGCATGTTTTGTGATCTGTGTGTGTTTGTGTGTGTGTGGGGTTGTGTAAGTTTGTTACTGTGTGTGTGTGTGTGTGTGTGTAGTTGGATGTGCGCATGTCTCTATATGTGTGTATGTCTGCCTGTATGTATTGGTGTGTGTATAGAAGTTGTGTAGAATAGCACCGTGTTGAAGAATGCTGGCAATAATGAAATGGCTCCCTCCAGGAGAAGTATTGTAGAGAACAGGCCTCAGCAATGTACTCTCTACCACACTGAGATCTGATATAACGGCACACACACACACACACACACACACACACACACACACACATGCATCAGTTTTTGCTCAGTAGTAACTTAAATCTTTTCAGCTTATCTGCCCTGATGTGTAAAGTGATTTGTGAATCTCCTGTCAGGTCATGGAATAGCAAGCACCTGAGATGAAACAGTTGGAAAAGATGGGGGGGGGGCTGAAGTCAGTTCAGTCAAATCCATTTTCATGTTATAGCTTTGTACATCCACATGCTTCAGGGGAATTGTGTCAAAAAGGTGTAAAAGTCTGGCTCAAGATAATTAGGCAAATTCCAGTTTGATGTTTGGTGTGTGTGTGTGTGTGTAAGTGAGTGTGTGTGTGCAAGGAAATGCATGCATCTGTGCATTTGTCTGTGTTAAACACCACACCATTATAAATGCCTCTCTGCGTCTGATGACTTTATTGAAACACCACACAGCAAAGGCAATTAGTTTCTCATCTTCCATATGTTCTTACCAACACACTGCCAGCTCCAGCCCTCACACACCGCTAGGCTGGATCTGTTTATGGCAACGCTGATATGCCGTAGAGTGTGGCAAATTGTCTGCGGCATGATGAAAAGGCAGGCATTTGCAAAAAGGTATTCTTTAGATGAGCAAATGAGCAAATGAGGAGAGCGGAGCAGAACAAGGTCCGATTTTCAAAACATCCTCTGCAAGAGACCATGCGTAAAGCAATAATAATCAGTCACTAGGCGGATTCTGTCGCCTTGGGAATTTGAAACATTTGTAAACTTGATAAAATGGACAAATAATTGAATAGAAATATGAGGCGAATGAAGTATTGCTAGAAGCTCACAGTCTAGTTTGCAGGTGGAGAGCCAAAGTGGAGATGATAATACATTATACAGGCAGCTACGGCTAGCCCATTAACAGCATCATCCTCTTGTGGAAGAAGGACATTTTGTGAGTTCTGCAATTTAGAATAAAACAGTCTTCCCTCTGCTGTGCTGGGATCAGTTATGGCCCACAAATATGAAGAAGCACTTTCCTGGACCTGCACTTTAAACTAATTCAGTGCCTGGGAATTTTCACAATTCTATACTTCATCCTGTTGTTGGCCTGTAATATCCTAGTATGACTATTTTCTGATAAGCTATTCTGAAATATGTTATGTTATGTTACGTTACGTTACGTTACGTTACGTTACGTTACGTTACATTATGTTATGTTAGATCTCCAACCTAGGGAATGAAAACCAAGGCACTCCGTCAGGCCCCCGATGAAGGTCTGGTAGATACGTGTTGGTCATGTTTTTAATGATGTAGCCTCTTTAATAAAGGCTTTTTAATTACCTTTGTCCTGCCTTCATATAATTCAGATCCAAGCAGTGCTCCTCTCCTTTGCTGTTGGAAAATATGTTCAGGGCCATCTCAGCCCATTGAACGGACTCCAGTCTGTCGTGCTACAGTTCTTATTTATCTGCAGATTGGGTCCAGAACAGGATGAAATGGGACAGAGTCAAACCGAATGGAAATATAAAGGAAAGGAGCCGAACAATGCAGAACAGATCACAACTGAATGGAGAGGGACCCGACAGAAATGAAATCGCACATAGCAGAGCAGAGCGAAACACAACCAAACTTCCCATCCGAGGTTTAGAAAGGGTGTGTTTGTGGTTTGGACTGTGGTTATTTATGTGTCTCTGTTCATTGGAGCTGTACTGCCTTCTACAATAGAGCGGACTGAACAGTGACTAATGACTGCTGCAGGGTTGAATCATACTGTCAGGGAATGAAACATATTGTTGTTGAGGAGTTCAATTGAAGCACTTCACTCGCCTGTTTGGGGGGTCGCTACACAATGCAATCTACTGAAACACACAAACATACACACACACACACACACATAAATGCCCTTCCGTTGCCAGTGCCTCTGTGATTGGACTGTATTCTGGATGACCCCATCTTGGACTCTCAGGTATATTTAACTCATCCAGACTATGCTATCTTTCTCACCACCCCCCACTCTCTCTCGCTCTCTCTCTCGCTCTCACACACACACACACACACACGGACAAATAATATGCCGATAATAGCAGACATATAAAATATCAATGTGCTTCGGGGAGGTGTCCATGTGTTGTCCCTCCTAGGCTGAAGCTGAGTTGATTAGACAGATATGTTATTTAAGGAGGAGGTCTGTTCTCCCCAGGCAAATCTACTCCCTTCTCTCTCTCTCTCTCTCTCTCTCTCTCCTCTCTCGCTCTCACTATTTCTGGCCTCCCTCTGTCTCTCTCAGAGCAGGGTCGTAAGAGATAGATATTTCAGGGATGATTTCAAGTCTATAATAGGGTTAGAGCTGTGCATGTGTGTATATGTGTGTGTGTGTGTGCTTGTTTCACAGCAGGGCTATCAGCAGGACGCCCAACCGTCTCCACCAAAGGGGTGTGGCCTACCTGTTGCCATGGTATATGATAGTCCGCCCTAGGTGGTGGTTTAACTAGATGGGATGGACGGGAAAGTTAGAGCAGTACACCTGTTAGGAAGAGCTGGTAGTCCTCCACACCACCTGGCTACGACCAGCTGAAGGTAATGACTCACACCATTTAGTGTGTGTGTGTTTGTTTGTGCTAACAGAAAAAGGGAGAAAGCAAGAGTGACAGATCAACACTTCACCCGAGTCACCTCCATAGCTCAGACCCATCAAAGTTTGCTGCACAAAACTCTATTGTGTGTATGACGTCCCTAAAAGGCTCCATCTATACACCCCCATTTCTGTTATACTGCCATCTCCTGACTCACTGTGCCACCTACTCATTTACCCTTTGTCTCTCTCTCTCTGTGTGCTTCTTTCTCTTCGTCTCTCTCTCTCTCTCAGAGCAGTACATTTTCTTTTTAGCGCCATCTCATTAAAAGTAATGCATGTAGGGTTGAACATAAATATATCATTATCAAATGAATTGTGAGAGCAACCATCATCTCTACATTTTCCAACCCCTGTGACTTGCTTTCATTCGGCACGTTATTGTAGCCTTGCCGGCAGCACAGTAACCCTGTTTCATTATTTCCTCTCCCTGTTACATTTGATGTGTAACTAAACAGTCTAACATCTAACGGAGGGAATGTTGTGTCGGAAATAAAGTCAGAAAATGCTCAAATTGGACTAAGTTTAATGCAAGAAGCACATCATTGAACAAAACGTTTTTTTTCTGGCATTAGAATTTGTCGTTGAAGTCCTACATGTATCATCTCTATCTGTCTAACTCTCTCTTTGCTTTGTCTCTCTTTTTCTGCTCATACCTGCGCAGCGATAGGTTGGCGGTGCCTGCTAGGTGCTGTCACAACGGCTCGATGAGTGACAGTGAAGTAGTCAGATGAGGAACCCAGATAACCCTGTCAACACTATCTCTGCTCTCTAACACAGCTACCGGAGCCTCGGGCTGTATAGACAACACCAGGGAGACTGACATTTGCTGAAATTCCATAAACTGAACCGCGCTGAGTTGCATACTGAGCTAGTCTGCCGCTGTGCTTGCCGCTCAAATATTTCAGAATCTCCTGAGCGGTGCCGGTTGGTATGCGATTGACAATAACACGGAGAAAAGAGGTGAAAGACAGTGGAAATGGGCATCTGTTTACATGAGTGTAGGCTCACCTCGACAGAATGGTGAGGAAAAGGTCAGTAAGGAGGCAGGCAAAGTCAATCCAAAGATGTCTGTGTCTTCTGAGTATTACTGTGTGCGTGTGTGTGTGTGAGTTTCTGGTGTGTCGTGTGGCGCGCCAAGCTGGTTTCACCTTCAGGAGTGATGGTTGTAATTAAAGATGGCCGCTCATGATCTTCGACATTAGCGCGGTGAGAAAGAAAGGTGATGCCACCGCTGGCATTTGGTAGGAGCAGCTTTCAGTTCACAAACTAAGAAAATGGCATTTATGCCCAATCTTCCACAGACATGTGGGCGTTGATGTGTGTGTGTGAGAGAAAGACTTTTTCAGTCTTATTTTTTATTCTTCTCTTTCCTTCTTATTTTGCCTCTTTCCTTCCATCTTTCTTTCCCTTTCATCTTTGTAATTTTTATACAATGCCAATGCTCCCAATTGTTTCCTGTATGCATGACTTTTTAGAGGACTTCCAAAGACCAATCATAGATGAAGGGAGAGAGTTAACTGTGCCGTTCCCAACAACAATGAGGGAAACCTTGTGGAGAATGACCAGTTATTTTGCTGTGGGATCTCTCAGTATCTATAATTGAATCACTTAAGCACTGCTGGCTATTAGCCGGCCAAGAGACTTGAGAGTGGAGAGAGAGGAAAGCATAATACTACTGTTCATGACATTATAGGAATACTGATAGAGTGCAGGGACAGGCTGAAAACAGCACCTCTCAACAGCACTCAGGAAGAGTGGCACCCGCAGTGTCTCATAAGCCCTCATTTCGAAGTGTGTGTGTATTTGTGTGTGTGTGTGTGTGTGTTCATGACGGAGTGCATATATGTTTCTGTCTCTCTGCATGCCTGCACATATATGCCTGATTGTGTTCGACTGTGTGTGCAAATCTCCATCCTTGCCTCTTCCCAACCTCAGCCTCGTCTCCTCTTAAGGTATTTGACACGCTGTAGCAATTGAATTAGAATGAAGCTGTTTACCAGCGAGCTGCAATGACTTCTCTGTCCCGCTTCCTGCCTTCAGGCCTTCACTCCGCCATCTGTTTCTATGAGGGATGGGAGCCTGCTGAGACAGAAACCTATGTGTGTGTGCGTGTGTGTAGTGTGTAGTGTGTAGTGGCTTATGCTTAATCAGAATGTCTTTAGGGTGTGGATGCACGTCACTTGAGTTTTGAAGTACTGTGATCTGTGATGAGGGAATCTGAATGGGGCTAATGTATAAAAAATGTCTAACATATAATGTATAAACCCCCAGATGGGTCTGGTTCAGAAGCGATCGGAGGGCCAGTTGAATCAGAGGAAACACCGCAGTTGCATTCTGAGCAACTGTTGAACGTCCCAGTGGAAATGTTAGTCATGTGGAAAGTGACTCAGTAAATATCCATTATATCCATTATGAAGATATGAAAGTGACATGAGACGAGATTAATAGTTCTGCACCCAGTAAAAGGACATGATCTGTGCAGAGATGAATAATGTGGACTCGTGCCCCTTAGACTTTTCCTGAAAAGAAATCCTTGCTTGTGTGTGCTTTAATAGTGTTATTTGACCTTGACGCAATTATGGTTGTATTTCACCATGATGAAAAGAGCATGTGTTTTTCTGCATCTCACAAAACCCCAGAGAAAGGCTTTGTAAGTTATTTAATAAATCTTCTTCTTTTTTTTACATCCTCTGGCCAATAAGAGAGGGGAAGGGTGTTAATACAAAATCAAAGTGAGAAAACGGTGAAGTGGGAGAGTAGGGGAGTAAAGAAGAGAAAGACCAGCGATGCTATAATAATACTATAATAGATGATTATAGATTGGGGGATTAGAAGTGGTAGACAGTGGGAGAAGAGACGACGCGAGAAGTGTTGGAAAAAAGAGACGGACAAAATACAAGAGGAGAGAGAGAGCTAGGGATGCAGGAGGGTAGGGGGGATGAGGAGAAGGGAGGGGGTGGAAAAAAGAGGATTTATTGAGGCTGCAGGGGAAGAGCAGCATGATAGCTCTCTGATGGATTAGAGGGACGCATGAGAAATGGAGTGAAGAGGGGAGAGAACGAGGGGGGAGAAATGTGAAGTTTGTGCGTCTCCTTGGGGCAGGTCTAAACACTGATATCATTAATGTTGTTGAGAGGAGAGCACTCGCTGAGCGCACTCTTTTATTCAAAGGCCACCTGTGGGTATTAGGGAGAGAGAGAGAGAGAGACAGTCAGCATTAATGAGAAACTGAGTTGGAAAAAGAGAAGAGAAATTGAAAAAGTGAAAAGTAGAAGCAGGAGATTGCTGTAGACGGGAGGACAGGAGACTGTGATGGAGGGAGAATAAGGCAGAGAACTGGTATTTATCAAAGGGCACAGAGTGTACTCTCTCTATTTCACTCAGCCCTCGGCTCTCCTTGCTGCAAACCAGACTGGTAATACTGAAAGTTTGGCCCCTGTCTCTCAATTCTGTGTTTGTGTGTGTGTGTGTGTGTGTGTGTGTGTGTGTGTGTGTGTGTGTGTGTGTGTGTGTGTGCGCGTGCACACGTGTGCGTGTGCCTGCATGTGCCTGTGTGGATCTGATACTGGTAATACTGAAGGTTTGGCCCATGCCTTTCATAGCTCTCTAGTGTGTGCATCTCTGTGTGAATGTGACTCTGTCAATATATCTGCCTGTCTTCAGGCTGTCTTTGTATTTCCTTTGTGCACACAGGCCTTTGTGTATTTCTTTGGACCAAGCCGCAGTCCAATGGTATTCTTTATGAGCCTGTGAAAAGAGTTTCACAGTACTTTCAAGACGGGTAAAACCCAGTATGCATTCCAAGCCAAATAAATATTTCATACTCCAAATCCAATATGTGTATCTACGATACTCTGAGAATATTGTTTAGCTGTCACAGTCTCGTCTTATTCGGTCGAGCTCCTTTGTCTCTCCCTCTGCGCTCAGCACATTGAAGGGAAACTGGAAACAAAGGCTCCAATTAGTCAGGCAATTAGACTTGTGTTTTGTCTCCTCCACTTGTTCTCCCAGTCACACATTAATTGCTATTCTTTCCTCTTCCATCTCTCATTTGCCCTTGACTTGCTCCTTTATTTTCTGCGCTCTGTCTCAGTGATATTCACTATAATGTACTTTTCCTTTCAAGATACAGAAAGCATCTATAATTCCGTCTCTGTTTCTGCTGTTCATTTTCTATTTATCGCTTCTCCTTCATCTTCCTTTCTGCCTGTCTCTCTGTCTCTTCATCTCTTTCAGTCG
>OOFE01022126.1:18298-38560 GCA_900323365.1 Monocentris japonica | reverse complement strand
TCATGAAGGATCCTCACCACCCCAACAACGGACTGTTTCAGCTGCTGCGGTCAGGCAAGCGCCTCCGCAGTCACGCAGCCAAAACAGAGAGACTGAGACGGAGTTTCTTTCCTCAGGCCATCAGGACTGTGAACTCTGACCTCACCAGGGCCCCCACCAAGCACCACACACTGCCCCTCTTTTGCACTCACACACACACAGACATACACTTGCATTTGCACATATTTATATATTTTCACATTTCAGATGGTTGATTTATATTTTTTATTTGATATCTATTGTAAATAGTGTGCCTTGTTTTTTACCGTAAATTTTTTGCTACTGTTGTTTTTTGCACAACCCCGTGAGCATTGCCACTTTTCATTTCACTGCACATCCTGTATGCGTATGTGACAAATAAAGTTCTTGACTTGACTTGGCTTGACATGTGGTGAGGATGTTTTGGGGGGTTGATTGTGCTCTTTGAATGTTTAGTTAGGTATCGATAAAATGCTCCTAACCAGCAGCAGAGAGCACTCTTGTGTTATGTTATGTAATGTGTTAATGTTTCACGTTTGAAGAATTGATTGAAATAAGTGAAGCTAATTCTGGCAGGACACTCAAAATCATGAGTAGTGTGGGCCTTTTGATAGAAAGAACAGTCGAGTCTCCAATTAGATCACACATTTGCGTCCATTCAATCCAAAAATCATTGTTTCTTTGCTCTGCTATCTCATCTATAACCAAACAGGAAGAACAAAAAGATGAAAATATCTTCACAACATGTCAAAGTCATATAACATGCACAATCCTAGTTTGAGTCATCTCACACAGTAGAGACTCTGAGGGCACCCATGATTTCTCTGCTTGCTTTCCTCTGTGACCTGGAAATGATTTCTGATGCCAACAGCATGCTTAAAACACTCACAAAGGCTGTTTTTATTGAAGGTGGCAGAGGTATATGCCATTCATCGGGTAAAAGAGAATAATTTTATCCAAGGTAAGAGAGTTGAAAGAATGGGCACGTATATCAATCTTTGAGCAAAGTAACATTAAAGGACCACACTGACGTTTTGGGTGTTTGGCCCATTTATCACATTACCTAATGTGGAGTGAGTGAGTGAGGTCCCAGTCAAAGTCTATCAGTTTCTTCAGTAGTGCAGAGACATGAGGATTGACGGTTGTCTTCTTATTGGTTACTTTACCAGTTTTCTTTGACAGCACTTTGCCCCGTCCAGCCTTGGTGCCCCTCTCTGGATTTATCTCTATGAAGTGCTTCAAAAAGATAGTGTATTACATTCATTTAGCAGATGCTTTTATCCAAAGCAACTTACAAGTTAGAGTTGACACTATGTGGGGATCTAACCCACAACCCTGAGACTGAGAGTCTCATGCTCTACTGACTGAGCTGTTCGGGCCAGACATGTACAGGTATGTCTAGAGATGGTGTGAAAAAAGTTGGTTCTCATTCAGATGTCATGGTCTTAATGGTTGTTAAACTGGCTTGTGCCCAATATACAGTACCTTCAATTCAATATGAAATAAAACATCATGTTGTTGGCTTATGTAATGATGTGAATTTTTATAAACATACCAAGCAGTATCAGCCGAGGAGTTGCAAGTAGGGTGAGCATCATCTCCACATCAGCTGCAGTGGAAGACACAGCCAATGCTGCAGAATGGTGCTGCTACAAGCTTTATAGCTCCCTTCCGAATCCCCCGCCTGAAATCTCAAATAGTCTAGTTCTTACGTGCTTGCTACAAATGTGATTTGACAATACCTCAATGATGCAGAGAAAAACTGCCTACGCAGTTAACGTCTCAAACACGGTGTACTTAGTAAACACTAATCTCAAAACACAATTACAAAACTGTAATTGTGATTTACACTAACAGTTAAATTAGTTAGCTCAACAATATAGCATATCATCATCATGCTTTATCACTCTGCAAATTTACACCCAGAAAGCAAGTTTAGCTTTAGCCAAACTTGATCCAACATGAGCCAAAACATCACAAGCGAGTAACAACTAACAGACTTACAGGAAATAACAGGTTTATAGATAGAAATAGCTATGTACCAATTCAAATGAGTTTAGCGTTACTCGTTCTGATGTTGCAGTAAGAAGGCAGACCAGTCAATATCAGTTGTGGAAACGTCACTGATGCACTTTGCAAAACTTCACAAACAAAATAAAATGGCACTCATCGACTTTTATGTAAGATGAGGATGGATGAATAAAGAAAAAATCCAGCTCTACTCTGTCCTGTCAGAGATGTGTCTGTTTTTTTAAATACTGTAAGGTACTGTTTCTATTTCCTCCAATACATTTGACCCCCATAATGCATTGGTACTAACAGTAAAGTGCCGTATTTAAGAATAACGGGATAATACTGTTGAAATTTGGCTGTTAATTAACAGCAATTTGTTTCCCTAGAAATGTTCATAGGCGAGTGTCAGTGGATGCATGCTAAATTCTTATTAGAGTGGAGGAGATGATGTTGATGAAGAGATCTCATTGGAATTCATGGCTGTTCTGTTGGTTTGTTTATAGTGAAGTCCACCCCTCAGGCTGTAGCTACTTTGCTGACGGCGAAGCATTGGAGATTACACAGGGTGCAGATATCAGATACTTTTTGATCCATACCTTGACCAAAGGCCCTTGACCTTAAAAGTAAAAATCTGCTGGATGGATGGTTTTTAATCAACCAAAGACCACAGATATTTTTTAATTTGTGTCAGTGTTTGATATTAATTAAACATGAGTGAAAGACTTTCTGCTCTATCTATCTATCTATGACCCACGGGGGATAATTATTGTATTGCTATATTATTAGTATTGTATCAAACCTGCTGCTGTCTGTGTTCTTGATCTTGTTAGTTCTTGTGGGTAATTGTTATAAAAATATAATAAATGTCTCCAGTTGGATAGAACCATATTAGCCGGTGTTGATATGAGTATTCAAGACTAGTTAGACTCAAACATTTTCAAGCAACAAGATTTGCAGTTATTTTTTAAAACTAGCAACCATTTTGTAGTCTGTTTCAAATTTGGATTTGGTATTGATTGGCACTCCTTCCTAAACAAGTTGTTAGACCCTTCCAATCAGCTAGATGTGTGATAATTCTTTTGACACTCCATCCAGAACGCTTTCATCATTTCAGTCAGGGATATCTGCTAATGTCTGCTAATCAGACATTGTGCCTGCTCTGCATTTAACAATGTATGCTTCCAATTCATTGTTGAAAAACAACATGAAACACAACCAACATTGAAAAACAACATTCTCACCCTAAGACCTGTTACATTTTAAAACATGATTCTTAAAAAAGTCTAGAAATCGAGAAAAAAATCAATGTATAAATGACTAGTTGAACATTTTAACATTTAATGTTTATTCTGTGTTAGACATGTTTCTGCTTAGCGCTGCTTGTCTTGAATGCAGTGTGGCTTCACACCAGATGATTTTATCTAGGTGTGTAAAATACAGGATGATGTTGACACCTTACATTTTTTTTTTAATTATATTAATGTGAGGACTTTGTCACACTACATTCACGGTCACACAGTTTTCTGTTTGATAGCATTCTCATAGAATATTGCCATATTGCATTCTTCAGTTTTGCATTGAAGAAGAATGGAAGAGGCTGTGAAACCTGGAGACTTTTCTTATTTCTATGCCTATGGCATTCCTCTGGCCCAGTCTAAAGGTTTGAGCACAAACTGCAATGCTAATTAGTCACGCCTCATTCAGCTGGCAGACTCAAGGTTATTTGACTAATTATGTGCAGGTAGGGATATTTATGCTAAATATGACTTCACGAATGGTGTTTTTTTCTCAGAGCTGCAGAAGGTCATTGTTCCTCCTCCTTACATTACGACCTGCCAGAAGAGACGGTGCAAGGCGAAGGTAGTTGAAATATGTTCAGTGTGGTGGCACGGTGTAACACATTTGGCAATTGATATTCTCATGTCTTGTTTCAAATACAAAGGTCAGTGTCAGTATGACTGGGAAGGTGAAAGGTAATGGAGAGCCGCTCTGAAGATTTATGCTTGTGATACCATAGTGATGGGATCTCATTTAGAAATTTGAGGTGTCAGTTGCCTGTGATTTAATATGTCTAATAAACACGGGGAAGTCTTTTGTTTTTCCAAAAAGTTACAGTATTGAATATTTTTGAAATCTTCAATCTTCAGCAAAATGTGAAGCAGATACAGAGACAATTATTACCAAATCACATAGAACAAACAAACTCAGCATATTAGAGGCTTTTTATGAACCAACACAGAGATGTGAGCCAAAAACCACAAGTGCTATTACAAAGTGAAATAATTTCTTGAACTTTTGACTCGTTACATGACTTATTATTGGAAACCTTGGACTCTTTACTTCACGGTTAGGGTTTAAAGGGTTATACTGTGTATTGTACACTGTATGGATTGCAGCCCATTATTTTCCTAAAGTGAGTGGGAAAATACAATAACAATGTCCTAGTGCTATAAATATAAACCTATAGCCTAAGTAAGCATAATGGCTATGTTTTAGAAGGTGTCGCTTTACAGTAGGTGACATATTTTCACCAGATGTTATTTTATGCTAACATATGGTCTAGGGATACATGATTGGTCTTAAAACAGAGTGAATGTTGCCAATGGCTTTTGGACTAATCACAATAAAATGCATCAAAGGTCAATTACTGAATATTATTAAAACTGTATCTGACTTTGCAGACACAGCCTCTGCCATGGAGGCTCAGGGCAAATGACTTTGAACATAAGTTCAATTCAAACAATGTTTTACTAATACAGACATGTTACTTACTTTAGCTGGATATAAATGAAAAAGAAATGTTCATGAATTCTCCAAGAATCAAGTCAGTCCACTGCAAAAAGTGTACATCTTAAGTCATTTCATCTCAATTTAATCTGAAAATCATGTTTCTTTAAACAAGTGAAAAAATCTGTCAATGAGGTTTCCCTGCAGTTTCACTTACTTCAGCAGCTGTCAGTAGCTTGAAACTAAGCAGAAGATGGCAAATCCACTCCACTCGTATTGAGAAAATGACGGAGCATTTTTGATACAAGTTGATTTGCATTAGCAACAAGTACAATTATCTGCCCCCACTGGCAGATTTGTTTTTCACTTGTTTAAAGAAAAGTCAGATTTTAAGCTTCAATACAGAATTTGATAAATGGATATTTTTGTGATGGCACAAACTGCGCTTTCGCTGGACATAAAGGGCAAAGCATTTCAAGGCCATTCTTGAGTGCACCACTGATAGCTGGTGGAACGCTTGAGCTGCAAAGCTGGGGAGGTTATGTGGAATTTTTTCTACAGATGGATAATCCCTCACTGATAGGTACTGAAAAGGGTTATTCCCTAAAAAGCCTGTGTAGTCACTCAGGTGGCCCAACCTCATAGAGGAAATCTTGTTTGAAAGTTGTCTTTAGTAATAAAAGGTTTTAAAATGCACACAGTAAATATGATGTAGACTGACTGTTTATCTCACATAATTAGATGTACAAATTCATTGAAAATATCATCTTCTAAAAATCCTTTTGAATAACCTAATGTAGAGTATAAAAAGTTGTATATATACTGTATATATTATATATTGGATATAAATGTACAGAGGGTGCACTATCACTGCATTTCTCTAATTTTACAATGAAGGTCAATGTGTTAGTCCGTCACGTCACTAAAGTTATATTGTTTTGTTTTCATTCAGTATTTTCAGTACTTCCTGTTTTATTTTGTACTTACCTCTCCTCTCATTCCAGACATCTCCATTTCCTGCCCTTGTGTGTTTCCCGCCTGTCTGATTGTCTGCCCCGCCCCTGATTGGTCTCACCTGTGTCTTGTTAGTCTCCCCCCTTCAGTGTATTTTAGCCGTGTTCATTTGGTTGTCCAGTCCATTATTTCTTTTTGAAAGTGGAATTGATTGCCATACATAAGTGACATGTATTACACACTGGGCTCCAGCACACTGAAGCAGAATACTAAACTATTGCCTAAAATTCCATTAAAATGTATTTAGGGGATTTGCTGCTTCCTAGTAGCAAGAAAGGTAAAAATAGGGTGATTTTGAAAAGAAAATGTATTACTATTTCCTAAAGATGAAGAATGAACATTTGTGGATTTTAGACCACAAATCTAACAAATTTTGTTGCACAATAGAATGCAAAAAGTCAGGGGGGTTGAATACTTTTTAGAGGGCACTGTAACTTGTGGTCCTGCGTATCTTCTCACTTACTTTACTCACTCTTCACTTGTGTTTCTGCAACTGTTGTACTCTGTTATTGATAAAGTTTGATTGGATCTTGAAGGTCTCACGTTGTCCTGTGTGACTTTGGTCTCCCTAACACAACGACTCAGGATTAGCAGTTCCATAGCCTGTTAATTAAAGACAAAAGCAGGCAGAGGGAAAAGTGTGGAACAAGAGCAGGTTTTCAATTATTTATTGAGTAGAAGCTCAGAAAGTCAGCCCCACCCACTCTCCCAGCCACACACACACACATACACACACACCGAATAGTATTTCCCCTGCGCATAGCTTAGTGCTGTTGTTGAGAGGAGTGTATTATTTCATGTCACAGAAAAACAATTCAGATTACAAGGACCTCTCTCAATCAGGCTGAGCTGAAAAACCCCATTCACATGCTGACTGCTACCCAAGTTTGCAAAAAACAAGTGGCCCCATGACTCTGTGTGCAATTCTAGCCAATTTGGTGTAACCCTTCTCTTTAATACCCCTTTCACACCAGGGCAACGACTCGGGAATAACCCATGTCAGGCGTGAATAGGTCAACACGGCTCGGCTGCGGTTTGAACGACCCGGGTTACTTATGGACAGGAACTTCATTGGTTAAGATCAGAGGTGCATTATTATGCAAGCCAGTTCACAACAAGGACCGTTTCAACAACAAACGAATAACAACAGAGAATTGGGAAGACTCTGAAATCAGAGAGCTTCTGTCCATTCATGGGGAATAAAGCGACAAATTACCGAGACGCTGAAAGATTCAATTATCTACACAGTTACTTGTTGGGTCCGGCGTGGCAGTGACATATACAGATGTCTTTTGCGGTTTGGTCTGAATGGTCAACGACCTGGGATAAACCCGGGACAGTAGTGTGGTCTGAATGGGTCCAACGCAGGAATGACCCGTGTATCATAACCTGTGTAAATCCTGGGATTTGTGTGAAAGGGGTATAACTGACCTTCCAGTTTGCTTTGATAAATTTAATCAACACGATTCAACTAGTGTGTTCAATAAAAGTAAAGCGCTAACCTGTAGATCTGTGGGCTGTGATTCTTGAGGCTGCTGTAACATATTTATCTCCTGGGGGAAATGATTCCTCTGTGAGCCCATCAGTCATTGCATTATTCTTTCAAAACAATATACTTTACCCTAAGAATTATTTTTCACTCAAGTGGCAACATTTCTGACACTATTGAAAACCTTTCCAAAGTGCAATGTAAAACATTTGGTAGACATCAGCATGCAAATCAAACCCAAATTGGTTCAACCGTGTTATGATCAAGAACATATGCTGTGTTATGAACCAGTACATTCTAGAAACAGCATTCTCTCTAAAATAGTGGGAAGGACGACAATCAACCTGGTCTGCAAATAATGTACTCCACGCACGGAAAGTGAGAGAACATTTCCACACCATGAAAGGATTATGTGGAGGAGATACAACTAGAAACAGGCAGTAGTTTGACGTTGAGACAGAATGGTATGGAGGTCAGGTGGTGGATGGATGGATACATGTACCTTCAATTCTGATGGTTCAATTCCTGACCCATGCAAAGAGGTTTTCAGCTGTGAGTAGAGTTTCATTTACAGCAAAAGTTTTTCTTACTTAACCGTGACCAAAACTTTACCATACCCGTAACCAAATTATTGCCTAACCTGAACCAAAGTTTGAGTTGCCTAAACCCCAACCCCAATTCCAACCTGAACCTTAATCTTAAACAAAGTTGTTTAATTTGCCTAAACATAACCATTAGCAAACCTTTTCACATGACAAACATAAACATGGCGTGTCCAATTAATGCTTTTGCCACATAATCCTTTCGTGGTGGTGTAATTTAATCTTAATATTATTTGGGTCCACAACATGTAATTTGTGTTTCAGAGTTTGTGCTCATTTCACAAACTTTTGTGTCTAAAATGATGCAGATTAAAATGATAATACAGAGGACAGAATTAGAAATAAATAAAATATAAAAATCTTTCTTTTTATATATCTTTATCTCCCTATTTATTTATTTATTGTGTCAATCAAACACATGTGGGTGGAGTTGCACCATGACAATGACCAACCGATAGTGCGTTACGGTTGGTCGGTTGGTCATTGTCATGGTGCATTGCTCGATTGGATTTGCCACTTGGCTGACAACAAAACAAACTTCAAGTCCCATCGCAACATCAACGTAACTTCACAATTAGGCCACTGCCAAGAAGACTGGCCAGGCCAGTTGCTGTCATGATTAACATTGAGAATTGTCTACCACTGCAAAGGACAACAATTCTTCCCCTGATTACCTGCTTTTCCCTGTAGAGGCAACAATCAATAACTCCAGCCTGCTCCTAGCTGTTACCATCACAGAGGTCGACCTCTTGGTTCTTGGGAACTTGGAAGAGGTTTCCACACAACTGCACAATATCAACATCCAATTCCCATACATGCAATTGAACCTTACTTATTAGCTTGCAGAACAGTTGCGGACATTGCACAGTTATTCTGGACTCCTAGTTTGATTTCTACAAAAGTGTCGGACACCACAGCCACTGAAATATGTTTTAGTACATCATGAAGCAGGAAATACAGAAATAAATAAAGACTGTAATAAATGAATAGGGAAATAAACAAATAAAGAAACACTTTTGTTTTTTTGGTGACTACTCATTGCTTTACTAATTTATTTATTGAATTATTTCTTCATCTATTAACAAATTTATGTTTGTATTTATTTGAATTTCTTTTTATTTATTTCTCATTATGGCTGATTCCGTCATCCATATCTTGTTATAGTCTTTGATTCAGTATACAGCATATCTCATGTCATGAACTCATTAACACTTTCTTCCTTGTCAAGGAAATCACTATCATGAATTTTGTGTTTATTTCCTATGTTCCCCACTTCTCCCCTTGTTTCCATGGCAACTTGACAGGGAATGAGGGACAGCCTATTGGCTCTGAAGTCTCTAACTGCACTAATGAAACTGCTCCAGGAAGTCTTTTGAGTGGATATAAGTATATAGTTTGAGGAGTACTTTTGCCAAAAACAGCAGGCTTCCAAAAGGCTGTCAACTTCCAGCTGTACATTTCGGATATGTTGTCCTTTTGGAGCTTGATGATAACATCTTCTACTGTCAATGCTCAGTAGAGCTGCTTTTAAAGTTTGTTGTACACTCTACATCCACAAGATATGACTTTGTCTGTCCTAGATTTGCACCATGTGATAACTCCTATGACACATTTACCAACTGAGATGCACAGAATTTCTTGCACCAGCAAATTTTAACCAAATCATACCACTAGTGTACAGGTATAATAGAGGTTGACTTGGCCTCTTAGAGGCAACTATAGCTTGCAGGCTTTGATGGCCGAATCCTTTCCAATGCTGTTTTGATGATTAGCGCCTGTATTCTCTGAGACTATTCCATCACTGATCAGAATAATTTCAAATACCTTAATGAAAATGAACAGATTGCAGTTAAATAACTTAATTGTTCTATTAATCTTCCTGAACATGCTAGTCATACTAATCTTTTATCCACATGATATAAGTTGCAAGCAAAGCATAGCACCAAACAGAGAATAGCATTTACTGTAGAACAGTATCCACCCCTACTCTAGATGAGATATTTATAGCAGCAGGGACATACTGGCAGAGGTAAGTCATAATGGGCCCTGGTTCAGCAATCATTATGGGCCCCCTGCCCTGCCTTATCAAATTACTGTTGATAATGTTAATTGCCATACTCATTCCTAAGTAAGGGGGAGTCACTAGTTGGTCTTAGGGGCATCTCTGTTGGCACGGTTGTCCCAGGTGCAGTTGTTTGTACCACCTGTATCTAACCCTCTACAGAGAAAACCCTGTGATACTCTGAATCTACACCTCTGCTTTCAGAAGCACAGGCAGCAAGAGTTTCCTAAAATGGCAATGAGAGGAAACGGTGGCAGAGGATGTAGATCTATTTAAAAGAATAATCAACCAAATTAGTAATTAGGCTTTGTCTTTCAAAATTGAATTCTACTCACAAAAATTATAGTGAAGCCCTGCAGTGATATTTTCTCACCCAATAATTAACAAATTGAACAGAGATGTATGTCTCAAGTTGATTTTACGGTTTACCTTCATTTTAAAGTCACAGTCTGTCATATGTAACTAATATAATACGTGACTACCAGATGAACTGTCTTACTTATAATAGCAAAAAATATATCAGCAAGCACAGATTCATAGTGTCAAAGGAAAACTAAGCCTGATTTAGAGTTCTGCTATGGAGTAGTAATGCGTAGTATCTTGAATAGAATGACATTCTTGCAGCTCTGTTGATATAGCTTTAGATATCAAATCATACTGAACTGCAATTAAAATTGCCATGCATTTTACTCAATCTGTTCTGGTTTACTTAAAGTGCTATGCTATACATTTTTATTGTCGCATCACTCTTGTTATACTAATCAATATCCACACCATGAATCGTACCACAGAGTCAACTGCAAGAGGTAAGGATGGCAAACTCACTGTTGTAACACATTCATTTGAACAAGAGCTTCATAACAGATACATGGTACTGTTTATCTAAGCCACAAAGGACATACTAATTCAATTAATGTGTCATAAAAGCTGTAATAAAGATTTCCAGATGCTGTAAATGCATTATAAACCAGATTTCAGGTAAAGTGTTACCTTACAAAAGCTGTACGATAGCGATCAGTAAAGGTCAAGAGTTCATCTAAATAACACCTCAGTGAGGTTGCGATATCACCTCCTTGTATGTCCCTGGCTGACACTATCTGCCATTAATCTGAGGCAATGACAGCTGTAAGCCTCAGGTAATGTTACTAACTTGACCCAAGGACACAGGCAAGTTGTATTGGATCAGGGAAGGTGAAAATGTTGATGCAGCACTTGTTACTCCCCTGAATCATGATTGCATGCAGCAGCTGACATGCCATGAAATCAATATGAAACCAAGTAATGAGCAGCCTTATGAAGAACAGGTTGGGTGCTGTCCTTCATAGATCACGCTGTTGACACACAGCAACACCCATGGCTAAAGGCCATGCTAGATTGAGTACATCAATGTTCTGCTGCAAGGAAGACACATTTTGGTTAAGAGATAAGAGTCTGGGTACAGTTTTAAAGTTTTCACAGAGAAATACAAGGGTGCTAGTGCTTTATAGGTGTAGAGCTACTTCCTGGTCTGTGAACGCACCGCGCACCAACCTAGAGCTGCTCATGCTTGTGTGACTTCTAACATATTGCCTATAGCCAACCAACAAACACACAGATCCCAGCTCCTGAGCCCCTAATAACAGTGCACATATATGTATTTCCTTCATTGACTCTGCATACAGAAAATAACACCTGCTCACATGCACACACAAATATGCAACTATACATATGAGCACACACACACAGACACAATTATTTGATTTTTCTATTGACTATCTTTATCTTATGACTATCTTATCACTGGAGACATTGGAGAAAAAGGGGAGAAAAAAGTGGAGAAATGAAGAAAAAGGGTTCTCAAGCACAAGCTCGATCAGCCTTTTGGACACGATGCATTTTATATTATCACACAGTTAAAAAAAAACAAATGTACTATTTCAATAGGCCCTAAACATAATGCCTATCAGCTTTATTTGACCAGCGGTTCCACATCCTTTTTATGCACAGTCCATTGAAATTTAGCTGAAAACATTAAACAAAAGCTGTGATTTAAATCACCAACACTATCAAATAAGACCCACAAAATGCTGGTGCCCCAGGAAATAACCCAAATCCATCAATTGTCATCAATGTTGCATTATTCAGGCCAAAAATTAGCCATAGCCCATTCACTGAACACAAGCTAGCATTAGACAGTTAACCTACGAGCTCATGCTGAAATTAAAAACCTGAAAATAAGTAACTTCCTTGATACGGCTGCAAAGGCATTACAATTTTGTAGGTGTTGATATTAGATATTTACTGGAAGTAAAGCAGGTCTCAACTCAATTTTAATTGGGTGTCACTGATGGATTGGAAGTTGAACAGCTGGCCACCACAGAGCTGTCTTATTTGTTTCTGAAAACCAATCACCCACCCCTCTGTCTGCAGACTAACTAATGATTACTAAGCAAAATAACTCTTATCAAGAAATAATATTAAAATAAGTCATTTTCAGAAGAAATAAATAGATAATCACTAATATCCAAGTTTATTTAGAAAAGCTGTTCAAAACAACACAATCACAGGTATGCAGCTAATTGTGTAATCTTGCCTCTTGAGATATAACAACCTTTCTCAGTTTGAATGGTCTTTCTCAACTCAATTGAAAAACTGTATTGATAGTAGATGGATTTACTTGATGAGGGCTTACAGTTGTGCTTTGAGAAAACAGAAAATTCACGAGCTAGTTTTCAGAGGTAATAGGTATTATTATTTATGGATTTATTATTAGTTGTGCTTGTCAATGGTCAGAGAGAAGGCTGCATGTGGAAAAAGTACCAATTAGTTGTGGCTCAGCCTCTCACATGCTTCTAATCACATTGCAAGGGAACAACAAAGGATGGTATTTAGAGGCAAATGAAGTTTAACCAGACCACAATTAATTTTTGACACCTTGCAATTCCCCAGGAGAGGCCAAGGGACTGATCATCCACATGCAGATTTCAGATTCAAAAGATTTAATTGGCTCACCTTCATTTATTTTATGGAAATGCTTTGCCTCATAACTGTAAATAACCTCGTGTCTCTTAGCAGTCAGCAAGAAGCTTCGAGTATAAGTATTGAAACTCCCAATGCTACACTCATAGATGCTAAATTCTAAAGATAAATCTGCCGTGTCACTGTATGTTCGCTGTGACTTACTGCCTTTTAAATAGTGTTAGAAGCATTCATCTGAAGTTATGTTTTGTCCAAGCATCCACTGTGTTGCAGTTTTCTAACTGACCAGATCAATGTTGAACTGAATGATAGAGAAAGGCACTCCTACAATTAGTGGTGGAATTGTCCTTGGCTCTCATTTCTCTTGTTTGCTGTCCAAACCACTAGGCAAACATTGGACGACCACCAAGCACCCACTAGCGTCATGCGAGCACCCACCGGCTTTGTGCAGTTGCATTGCACATTTTTATTGAATCACAACCTATTGCATCTTTACTAACTGACTGATTGATAGGTGTTTGTTTTCTGCTATGTATGGAGGGAGTGAAGATCCCCACATTCCTCCCTCCGACTGTACCTCACCTGCACATATAATCGTGACAGCCTCCCGTCTTGAGCTGACACTTTCAGAGAAGCTGGCTAGAACACAGTGATAATGAGAGGGAGTGGGAGGGAAGGAGGGACAGTGAGATTTGCTTCTAGTCTTAGATGTTGTGCCATCGCTTTATCGTCCTTCCATCTTTCTCTCCCTCCCTCACACACTTCAGTACCTGCTTCTCCTGTCTCTCTCTCTTTGCCTCTTCTCTTTCCCTCTCTTTTTCCAAAACAGAGTGTATGCCTTCTCTTTCACTTACAATTTCTTCTCTCCTACAAGGTCTTTCATCTACCCCCCCATGTCTTTTCTAAGCCAAGTCTCAGCATATCTCTCTCTCTCTCTGTCCCTCTTGGTCTCTTCTTTTCTCCCTTTTCCTCTCTTTCTTCAGCTCATATCCTTATTCCCTTCTTTTATTTGGATGCTGTTACTGCTAGGCACTGTAAAAGGCCCTAAAGAGTGAAAGACCTGTGTTCTTTTGCATCAACTGAGCTTGTTCTTGCTTGTTGCAGTTTTCCTCAATTGTTTTCACACGTTTTCTGAAAGCATACCTAATTTTCTCAAAACTCCAGACGCAAATAAAAAAACGCACACAAAATGCAAAACCCCACAAATCTCCTGCAAAATGAAACTTTGCCTTCAAAACAATGTTACTCAAAATGGTATTTTGTGTTCAAATGACACAAAATGTCTCATATGAGTAGACATTTCTAAGAACCAATTGAACACTGATGTGCTGAATGGAAAACACTAGTATGAATGGAAAACACTAGTATGAAAGCCTTATCAGGAGAATTATGCCTTTGCATGGTCAGTGTTACACTTACTCCTGTTGTAAAATATTACTGTATAATGTTTTTATACTCAAAATAAAACAACACACAAATATACAGGAACAACTAAAATATTTCTTTATTTTTTCCCAAAATACTGTAGCCTATACATCACAGCAAACACAACTGGATGTGTAAAATGATTTGTACAGAACAAACAATAGAAAATAGGCCTGTACAGTAAAAAAAAAAAAAAAAGAAAAGAACTAGGCTGCATCCTGTCTTTGGCTCCTGTCTGGCCACAGGACCTCATCAACATCACAGGCAATGTTCTCTCTGGCCAAGCAGCGGGGGAAGTATCGCCTAGAATGGTGAATCCAGCCCCAAAATGCCTCAGCAGCTATATCGCCACATGCCTCCTCCATAGCCTGTAGCAGTGGGATCCGTGCATGCAGATTGCGCTCATAGGCTTTCCATCTCCAGGCAGAAAAAAAGTCCTCAATCGGATTGGTAAATGGAGAGTGTGGTGGGAGATAAAGAACCAAAAATTGTGGGTGGTCAATGAACCAGTTGCGGATCAGAGCAGCCCAGTGGAAACTTGCGTTGTCCCAGATAACAACGTACCTGGGCTGCTCCGGGCCACCTATCTGATGTGCTGGAATGATGATGTTGTGTAGTGTGTCCAAGAATGTGATGAGATGGGCAGTGTTGTAGGGGCCAAGGGTGGCATGGTGATGGAGGACGCCATGGTGGTTGATGGCAGCACACATAGTTATATTCCCTCCTTGCTGGCCAGGGACTTCAATGATGGCATGCTGGCCGATGACAGTTCTGCCCTGGTGCCTTCTTTTGGCAACATGACAATATCAGAAATAGAACACGGTCCAGAGTGAATAAGCTCACTGTATCAGTGTTTTGGAACATGGCTTGGTCTTCAATGACTTTACTTTGCATTTGTTTTAGTGTTATTGCATTATTTTCGGAAACCATATCGACAATTGCAGTCTCCTGTTCAGCCGTCAAAAGACATCCTCTCCCACCACGCCGTAGTAATCTTTCAGTTCTGCAAAAGATACAAATACAGTAAAATACTCTAAATACTAGAAGAATACTATGCCGTAACAATACTGTAGATTACTGGATTGACAAAGTATTGACAGAGATTTTATTCATGAAGGTTGTGCAAAATAGAGAGAATTGTGTGTCGTGTTTTAAAAAAGTGTGGTTTAGAATTGAAATCTGAGTGTAAAGCAGGAAATGTGCTTGTATTTCAGCAGAATTGGTTTAGGGAGTTGGCACATGAGTTTCAGATTGTGGTCATTGTGTCTTAAGTTCCAGTGTTAGAGTGTAAACAATTGAGAAAAACTGTAATGAAACGTGGATGTGTAAAGTGCCATATAGCAGGTATAATGCTGGTGAGACTAAAACCTCAAAGAGAGATGTAGACAACGGAGATTTGCAGCAACAACTAATACTCAACGCTATGCTGACTGGCCCAAATTGCAAAGGCCTATTGCATTTTTAAGGCGTTCAACAAGTCAGCACGATGGGATAATATTTATTCTCATCCCCTCAAAGTCTGGTTGATGGCAGCACTGATGCTTTCACATAAGAGGTTGTCAGATTCTTTGATGCTCCTACAGTTTATTCCGACATGCAACACAAAGTCATACTTAAAATGCAAAGCTCCTTACACTGGTGAAATGTTGTGCACGCCAATCATGCATATATGTAGGATTACTTTCAAAAGTAAGATAATAGCAAAAACAAAAAACAAATAATACTAAAATAAAAGGGAAAAAATGAATATGAATCCTGCAATTGGACATTAAACATAACAAAACTGAGAAGTCCAGCATTTGTCCATTTGGGACCTTGACGATAATGGAAGTTCCACGCTATGGTTGTTAGCTGAATATATTTTTTAATTCAGCAATGCAATAAAATATGTAATATCTCCGTCATATGCCAATTCTACTTTCATTATTTCACCCATCTTAAAAAAAAGAACGATCGGCAAATGGGATTTCTTCAAATCCTCTAAAAAAAGCTACCTTTAATGGAATCTCTCCTACTTGTGCAACAACTGATCATTTTGCAGACTGTGGCTTTAAAACAGAGTAGACTGTGACCCAGTGGCACAGCCTGGCACCATAGCATGCACTTCTATTTTGGGTAAAACTCTTCCACAGTTCCACTCTATTGACCTGGGACTGGTTTGAAAAATGTTTTAGAAGGGTACATGGAGGGGAAGTCCTTTACTGATGCTTGGTGCAATTAGTAAGTTTGGCTTTTTTAGAAAAGGTAGTAAGTTAGCAAAGTCATTCCCAAAAATAACAGTGTTTTGTGTTTTGGTCTTCATCAGACCTCTAATGAGCATACAGCACATTGAAAGTGGGATTGATATTTAATTTTGACTATGGCTGTTCACCACTATAACATGTATTCTATCAGTTTTAAGATTACATAGCAAAGTATCTTTTGGATATTTCATGCATTTCCCATCCCAGACACTTCATTTGACACATAGTGCTCATATCAGACATAATATTCATCTTGAAAAGTGAGAAAAAAAGACTTTAATATGTGAGCTAGAGACATCAGTGGCTCAAACAACAGTCATTATAGTCATTAGAGTCATTAAAATACAATACGGAAATATGAATATAATGAACACTTTATCACTATATCTAGTGTCAAAACATGTGCCATGCAGGGCCCAGAGTCTGCAGGTTTTCATTGCAACCGAACACTACACCAGGTGATTTCATTGATTGTCACAGTTTCAACCAGAAAGGAGGAACCAGAATAAAGTGCAGAATAAAACACAGGCACCAGTCAGATGCAACAAAGCTATGTACCAATCAGGCCGCCAATCAGGCAGTTTGTCATTTGTAATTCTAGAAAGTGACACATCTCACTTTCTATTCAACTCAGCTCCCCCAACACACCAATAAAGGAAAAGTATTGAAGTTATGTAAAAGGCCCTTCTGCTGAGTGCAGAAAGTGCTCTCCGTTTAGGTGACTTTATTGTTGGGAGGAAACACAAAGGCTTGCACCAGTGACTCAGGCGCCCACCAGGGAGGGGGCAAGGGGGCAGCCAATCAACATGTTGCATGTCGACTTCTTTCAGAGCAGTAGAGCCTTTTGCATGACTGGAGCCCTTTGTCTAAAACGTCATGGGGATGGTGTTCACTTGAACTCCAAATGGTCATGAAGGATAACAAGGTTTAAAATATGGAAGTATTGGACAAGGTCAAAGCTACTTGATGTTTCTTTTAGTTCCAGAAACTGTTAGACAGTTGCAAGAAGTAACAAAGGGTAACAGGTGCTCGGAAATAGTTAAGACACTGTTATTAGTAATGGCTAAGGACAGAGCATATGTTTAGTTCTAATAAAGATGAACTTGAACTGGTATCAGGCGTGCACAGTATCTGTTGACTTATTTGTTCAGTCAATACGTTTCTTAGCTCATGTTAGCTGTCTGGGCTGGGATTTGAAGATCTTTGTACAATTACAGTGGACCAAGTGTTCAAGCTCATGATCCCATATATTTGGGCCATAATTTGAAACCAGCCTTTTGGCATAATTGTTGTATCAGAGCTGCTGATTAGTGTGCATTGTTTCTGTCAACTGAGCCAAATAACAGCTTTGGTCCAGATTGGGACAGTGCTCTTTATAGCCGAAGCTCTGAAAGGATCAAGTGACCCTTGCTTGTATCTATGGTAGCCCACTAATCACAAATCAAATTCTTTCTATGCTATGCTTGACTGTCCACTTAAACTGTGTGATTCCAAGTGCTTTAATTTAATTAAATGTCCATATTAACCTTCAGCCTGCAAGCCAAACTCCATCAAAGCTAAATTACTTCCAAATTATCAGGAATTTGAGAGTAAAAAGAGAACAAAGCGTCTTGTTTTTTTGTCTACATTGTTGCAGTTTGGGAGACTGGTGGTGCGGGGGTGTGTCTGGCACGGAGTAGTGCTGCTTTCTATTTTGTGCTCCAATTTTTTTTCCAGTGTATTAATTATGAGTATAAATACAGATCTCTGAAGGGTAGGACTTGCTGATGAAAAATAGTGTTTTCACAACTCTCAAATTGTACCATAGCAAAAGATCTATTTTCCTCTAATGTTTATAAACAATACAAATGGAAACAAATCATTCAGAGAAGGGCAACATGCTGCATACCTAACAACACCTAAGCCCTTGTAACTCCTGATGGCGTGAAGTGGCCATGACCTACGGTTTTCTTGCGCAAGGTCAGGGCCTGGGTCAGGTTTTGTACCACAGCCCCACCCACAGGAAAGCAAAATCCAAGAGATCTCATACCTATACCCTTTATTTCTCCTAGGCACAGGTTAGCTCTTTTTAACACTAAAATGAGACTAAAAGCATTTTCTCCTATTGCTCAAATTCAACTCAAAAGAAACAACCACATACGTACAAGCTCATGTTTATCTCACAAATTATCTTAACTAAGTGTAATTTTACTCTTCTATGATTTGGATGCTTCTTCTCAAACATGCATAGTAGTTTTCACATACTGCTGCATTTTCCTATTGAAGCCATGGGGCAGCAGTCATACAGTAGGAGCTTATCATCATTATATATGTCACACGTTAGCATCTTTTAATTTATCTCATGAAGAATTTATTCTCTCTGATCTCCTCCTTGCTCATAGGGGGCATTTAGGAGAAACATTTCAGATATAGGTGATCACAAAATGATACAAAATTGAGACCTTCCCTATTCTTCCATATTTCTTGAAAAAAAAGGGATGTAGAAAAGATGACTGAGCAAAAGAGTTTTCCACTGGGCAGTGGTTGTTCTGATTCTTGTCCCATGGCTCTATATTGAGCAGTTTAAATGACAGGCACACACAATACATACACACAAACTAACAGACAAAAATCTAAAAAACCATTTACAGCTTTGAACTTCATTCCAGGTGTGACGACACTGCCATGCTCAGTTATTCTCTGCTCCGCTAGGATGTTTGAAAGAGGAACCATTTACAATGGAACAGTAGGAAGAGGCAGCATAGGGTTTTACAGAATCACACCCTGGCTTCTAATGGTCCTGTGCTGCCACTTTCTCTCACATTCACAAGGAGAAGTCTCGCTCTGAAATCTGAGTTAGTCTTCTCCTTGAGCGAGACTTCTGTTTCTGGTTAAACAAAGGTCTGTCTCTGTAGGGATCCTTTCTGTAATGTTGTCAGACACTTCGAATAACAATCTGAGCCTGTCAGTGGCAAAAACAAGCACTTTTAGTGGACGTACTTTTATTGGACGCAGTTGCCCCAAAGGATTACGTTGCAGCCATTGCAGACGGTTTCGCGGCTGCAGGCTGAGGCGATCTACTGGATCAATTCCAAAACTTTTTGTACCTATTAGTCATTTAGACCCAAAATATGTAGAAAATAGGGCCCAGGTTTAAAAATACCAGAATTATCCTTTAATGTGGTTCAGTGGGACATGCGCTGTAAAAGTCTTACCAGTAATGCCATGTCTTGGGCATTTTTAATGGTTGTGGTAGAGTTCAGGACTCAATCACTAATGTGTCAAACAGTATATACCGAAAGGTGGATACACATTACAAGACGCTTGGCAGAATTTTTAAAAGACTGAAACAAAAAGCTGTTATCCCTGCCAAATTTTAAGTAATTCATTTTACATTTGGGAGTTTTGTTCTGATGTTGTAAGTTTGAGTGACAGGCTAAATCATAATAAAATCTTGCATTAATTTTGCACTTTGCACTTTTTTATCAATGATTTGCTTTGCGTAATTTTCCACAAATGATATTTGTTTTATAAATATATAAAGGATATGATATTGTCAAATGAACCAGTACAGCCAAATTATTTCAAAACCATTGTTTGGTTCCCAGGAACTGTATTGCAGTTACCCTGAAATAACCTCACAGAAATAGGAGAGGAACATGACTCAAAGCTTACAAACTCGGCAAAGATGTCTTATGACAGGACGTATTGAGTACGACTTTGATTTGGGGA
>OOFE01022126.1:0-18276 GCA_900323365.1 Monocentris japonica | reverse complement strand
TAAATTCTCTTGGACAGCATTTGGCAGTGGCTATTCAAATTCAGTGACGTTTGTCATCTGATAATGGATCCGATCTAGCAGGTTCATGGCTGGTACATGCCACAGGCAGATTTGACATTGCTTGGCCAGATTAGTTTTCTTTTATGCGGGCCCAAGGGACATGTAAAAATCCTCTCATTGCCTTGCACAGAAAGAAATAAGACAGGTTTTATGTCATGAGCCTATGCAGCAGTTACAGCTAAGGCAGTGAAGCCTGAATAAGATGAAAGCCAGATATCTAGCAGTTAACATCAGTGACATCACAGCAGAGGGGGGATTGCATCAGTTTCTTCAAACAGTCCTAATAAAATACCAGAGGCTCTCCGTAGAAGAGAGTGGGCCCCTGAGACTCAGTTGACAGTACATTTGTAACCACAACAGCCACGTTTTGGCCCCGAAAAGCCTTTCAAACTTTTCGTAGAGATGACATGTTTTGTCAAGCAATATTCTTTTCCCATTGGAGCATCAGATGATCCAGGACATTGGGCCTCATTCACAAAAGGTTTTGTAAATTATTTGTAAATTTGTTGTATTTATGTGCGTGAGAAAACACCAATGTGGGATTCATGAAACGTTCAGGAAACCTCCATTTGTGCGTAGAACAGGTGTATATTTGATGAATTGGATGCACGTGCCTGTTGAAGCCGATTTTCAGGTAAACGCTGTTCAACACCATAAAAGGCTGCAGACTGAAGGGTCATGTGCAAGTAAACCACGAAGGAAAAGAGGGACAAGAGGAACTTGGCAGAGTCTGAAATGGAAGTGTTGCGCACATGAGAAAAAACCAAGAAGCATCAGCAGCGGAGTCACAAGAACTGATCAAAGTAAATTATGGCAAGAAATTATTAATGCTGTCAATGCTGTTTCAGCAGAAACACACACCGTTGCTGAGGTAAAAAAAAGAAATGGTTCGACATGAAACTAGATTGCTGCGAGAACACATTTTGTGGTCATAATTTTTCCTGTTCTTTTGCTTAGTTCAGTTCCTGACATCGTAGAGCACCTGTGGTTCTTTGAGGATTCCTGAAGCACGTTTCTTCCTATTGGCGATGTAGAAGTAGAAGGTAGGTTGAGGGAAAATGGGTACAATAAAAAGGTAAATTAGAAAACATCATCACAAAATAACTCATTGCATTGGATATCACACATTGATGATATATAACAGTGTGAGAGTATTTGAGGGTGGAACCTTTCTTTAAGGATGTCCATAGATGTAGATCTACTTACAGGATCTCTTACTGAACCCTTCAGCATCCAACCAATCAATGCATAGGATTTTGACTAGTCAATGCATATACGTTTGAAAGCCATTGCATCCTATACGCAGATGTAATCCCTTTGAAATTCAGTCGATTCAGAACCAACTTCCAAAAATGATGAATCACTTGATCTTATGACGTCATTATCAGTCTGCTTTCTGTATTGTAGATGTGTTGCAGCACATTAGACATGACCAAAGAACAGCAAAACTTAGGTTGACCTTCTTGTTGGAGTTTCTTTTCCTTTATCCTTATTTAACCAGGCAAGTTGGCTAAGAGCATATTCTTGTTTACAGCAACGGCCTGGGGGAGTAGTTGCGAGAGGAGTGAGGGTTACACACACACACACACACGCTCGCATCTGGGAGCTGCCCGCTACAACCACAGTCTTATACTGCTGGCCACTGAGCGGTTGGGGGTGTTCAAATGTTAATTTTGGCAATGGTTAATCTTGCACTTTATGTTCAGTTTTACACACATGCTCAACAGCAAGCGGTTATCATGGAATTTCTTACACGCCAGTTAAAATGTGCTGGTTCATGTTTTCCATTCCATTACACTGGTATTCCCATTACGTGCTGTGTTATGGGTGAGTATCCTCGGTCTCATATCACCAAGAGGCCTGTGCAGATCTATGACGTCGCCAACCTTGCTTGCATGCCTTTGAAGTGGGATGCTGTGCACTCGTCCAATCCTATGAGCTGGCAGCTTTTACAACAACTTGGGTAATTATTTACAGGAGGAATTGTGGGACCTGCTAAAAATATCCCTTTTCCCTCCCTACAAGAGTTCCCTTGAGCTTTGAGAACAAGAGAGGAGGAAAGAGTAGGGAAGGTAGACTATGAAGAGGTTTAACTCATTCCTTTCTTTTCCATGTTGCTCTTTTCCTTGTGGAGTCCAGAATATGAAAATTGACTGAAATGTATATGTATACATGTATAATATTGTTATAATATTGTTCTTAACTTAAATTCTTGTTATGGCTGACATTGATATTGATCCCTGTAGGGAAGTTCTCTTCTCACTTGCACCCCACCATGGGAAGGTCAGAGTACATGGTCAGCTGCAGAACAACACCCGTTTGTTTGGTGTTTTGCTCAAGGACACTTCAGTAGGGTGGATGCTTACCCACACAGGGCTTTAACCCTGGTCCTCCCAGTGAAAGAAGGCAAGCCACATTGAGTAGGTGGTGACCTGGACGGACAGTTCACAAACGTTACAGGATGGATAATCAGGATTTCCTGCAACACTCATTTGTTTGTGGCATATATCATAAGTATATATAAAACAAAATCATCCCATTTTAAATGTTCATTTTGCACTCTATCCAATAGAGTATTTTTCCACAACCATTCAAGATACAGGATTAAAACATTTACAACATACCAACCCTCCCTGGTCCCCATTATTCATACAATATAATAACAACATGGCCTTGAAGCCATTTTCTACCACCGTCTCAAAAATTGCAAAGCACATTATTCACTGTCATGGGAAGACGTCAGATGCTACCAGAGATTGTCAATCACTCTGTGAGTGGTCACTCACTATTCAAGCTTTCATCTGCAGGCTAATCAGTTTGAAGTGGAAAGAGAAAGCCTAACCTGCTTGCTGTATTTCAATACTACACCAAGTATTTGGACATTGACACATTGAGTTTGATCTTTAGGCTCCATGCTCATTACTTTGGATGTGAAATGTCACAATGGCTAAAGGTTGATGGGCAGACTGTCAGATCAGATGAAACCCACCAGAGTCTTGATACCGTCTTAAAGTAATTGTAAGCTTCTGTTTCCATGCATTTCAATGCACATGCATGAAATTTAAAAGATCATGTTAGGACAGCACCATTCATGATAGACAGCAGAAATCTGTTGTGCTCCTTGAACACTGTCTCATAAATAAAGACACTAAATATTGATGTGTGCAGGTTCACCCTCATGCTATTTTGGGCAGTGTCTGGTAGACGCCTTGTCTTGCCCGTGGCTCGTTGAGTTACATGAAGTCTAGTAGCTGTCACATCTGTTACTCATCTGAATATAGATTCTGGTGGTAGCAGTGCATACAAATATAGCATAGCACTTAAATACTGGCTTTCATATGACAAGGTTCGGTAATAAATATACAATTTCTCACAACCTGTTTATAAAATGGCAGGGTGGTCCTTTCATATGAAGTAGACTCGAGGTTTTGCACAAAAATGTTACTGCTTTGGAGTATGTTTTTCAAGAGGACCCTTGACTCTATCACATGGATTCATTTTAGGGACAGACATCAATTGTTTCATTGCAATTTGCACAGCTCCTTGCATTTATTCTTTTTTGAGTCTGCATGTTTAAATAATTCAGAAGCCTCTTGTCTGAGGGAGGAGAGTAGTGTTCCCCAAGTAAACCTGTGGCTATTTATCCAGCCTTGATTCTCTGCTGAGAGTGTGGAATTATCTAATAGCCTCAACAGCAAGTGGCCCATGGACAATCATGTCAATTGTGTAATAAAAATATTCTTATCTAATTTCAGTAATTTCCAATTGCTGGTTTTGACTTGAGCAGTAGTGTGTATAGTATGTTATGAACAAAAAGTTGCACCACCTGATGGGCTCCGTTGATAGCTGCTACAGACATATCTTTACCCAAAAAAATGTAGAAAACTAAGAGCTAATTAAAACTGATTTCAGATTAAGAAAATTAACATTTTGATGAAGTACTATGAAAAGCCGTTTGCTATCAGGATGCATCATAATCACAGATCAGCATCTGGTGCTTTTGCTCTGCAACTTGAGTGAGCGAGAAGCTCTACTGTTGCACTAGTGTGTGTGTGTGTGTGTGTGTGTGTGTGTGTGTGTGTGTGTGTGTGTGTGTGTGTGTGTGTGTATGCTTGGATATACAACGAATGTTCTTAAGGTCTAGAGGAGGTTGATTGATCGTTTTGGGGGAATCAGGTGTGTCTGCAATTCAAATTTCAACTAGGGTTCACAAAATGATAGTTTCAGGTTTGTTTGCCAGGTTTCTCCAACAACAGATTCTGTACATTCCCATGGATAATTCATGGCAATGACATATATATATAATTATTATCAGTTTATCCGACTGTGATCTCAGTTGTTTGGCTCCTTAGTTGGGAGTGAAATGGGAGAAATTCAGAAATCTCAGCACCTGTAAATAATATATGAGTCACTGGTATTGATCAACAACCCTATCAACCCCCCATTATGGTCATTTTGTGCCATGGGGTAGTAAAAATCATACTTATTGCCCCTTTAATGTTAGCAACTCAACTGTTAGCAATATTACACACAAAGACTGCTTATGCAATAATTGTCTTTGTTACATACATTTGTATGTGTTATCTGATTATGATGAAAAGATTTAACTTCATACCCTATATGTCACCATGCATCACTGTATCACAGCAGTTGGTACAAACTAATAGAGTAGATGAAGAACCCAGAAGTACTTTCTTCTGTTGTGTGATGTCATCGAAACTGATACGCATTCAAAGAGAATTTGGGGAGTTTTGTGAAAAATCACAGCTAAGATTTGAAGATTTATCACAGAAGTTAACTCGTCAAAATAAAACAACTTTAACTTTCTTTTATTAATTAGATATTTCTTAATGAAGAGGATAGAGGAGTGAATTATCTTACTTTTTTGTGACTTTGGCTCTTGGCGTCCGTGCTGTCGTGACTGTGGTAAAAAGGATATTGCAAGGGCTTTTGTGTGTTTCTCTTAAATTTATGCTAGTTGCTGCCAAGGCTACATATTCAATGTTGACATTGTGCTCTCTACACTTCTCTGCAGAATGTGCAGAAACTGGGCTGTTACTAGCAAATGTTAACCAATAATAAAAATTAATAATCAACATGACTCACAAGATAATCATAATATGTTTGGCAGTCAGAATATGAAATAATTACCAAGCACATTGATTTATTACATAATGAGCTTAAAGGGAAAAAAAAGAATCAATTTCAGTCACTCTCAATTGTATTGATCCAGCTGGTTGACTCAGCTATTTGTTATTGGACTCTATTGGATCTGAGCTCAATCAATCAAACGTTTGACACCACTCCTGTCACCTTGAAGTCTGTCTTAAAAGAAGAAAAAGGTCTGCTTCTTCCTACTCCATCATTTCTGTCGCTGCACGTCAGCAGGATGTCAGTCTTTGGAATTTAATGATGATGGCTCACAGATACCATATATAGGTAAACAGGAAATAAGGGAGACACACAAAATGTAGGTCAGTGGATCTAAGCTGTTACTAAACAGTTTTTATCACTGCAGTTTCTGTTTCCTCACAAAACAAACTGGCTACAGCAGTTTTTGTGGGGTTAGCTAAAATAGCCTGACCCAGTGACAGGTTATGCAGCTGGTCATGCGTAGGTATAGTATGAATCAAGGGCGCATACCTTTTTTGAGATATGTACAACCATTGATTTGGAATGTGGGAGGAAAGCCGAGCACCTGGAGGAAACCCAGGCGAAGCTGGGGAGATAATTTGCCTAAATTCCCCAAAGGGATCAATAAAGTTTTATCTTATCATGCAAACTTCACACAGAAAGGGCTGAGGCCATGGATCAAACGCAGGTCCTTCTTACTGTGAGGCGACAGTGCTAACCCCCGAGCCGCTATGCTGCCATGTTTGTGTTGTGTGAGATAAACCTTCAGTTGCTGCTGATGAGTTTTCATTTGTTTATTGAAGCTAATGAGCCAATTATGTGCAAATGCATTGATTAAATACATCAATGTCATACAGTAGTATGCACACGGAGTAATGCGATATTCACCATAATAAGCACAACAGAGTGGAACATTTTTATTGCGCTCCAATTAACAAATAAACACTGCAATCAGATAATACTAGCAGTAGCATCTGCTAAATTTAAGCTAAGAGTCACCACAAATGAAAACGCCTGCGTGCCCAGATGCATCACAAGATTAATCTGTAACAAACCACTTGTGAAAAACTATCAATCCTTTCAACACAAAAGTAGTTGGGTGAAATGGTACCTATCGCTGTCTGATGAATGGTGGCTCTGGGGCTGAATTTGCAATTACTTTCCTGTGGCTTTCTCCGGTCGGACTGGTGCCATACACCTTTTGAAGGACGGAGAGGTGAATGCAAAAAAGCCTCTGTGATTTCTGCAGCCTGGCCCCTCCAGTCTTTGATGTATGAAGCCCCGTGCGAGCCCACTGCTACACTATGTACACATTTGTTTTCTCACCCATCTCTCGTTGTGCATCATCACTTTTCATTTTATGTCTTATGAAAGAGAAACAGGAACCAGGAACTCATTGCATTTTTGAATCTCTTATTGTTAACATTTGTCAGTCAAACAGCTGTCAGTGCTGTGGAGATGTCTTTCAGTCTTTGCTGCCCTAATCCAACAGGTCGGGTATCACTCTTGCTTACTTCAGAAACACCGAGAAATGCAACTCACAGAGGCCTGTTAGTACTGAAATGTTCGCAAGGTCTTCTTATGAATCCTTGCTGGTCTCAGGCTAAATAAGTGTAGCCTCATTTGAGCAGTGGTGAAAGGGGATAAGGGTACTTTGGCAAACTGCCTGCTGCTGTATCAAAGGAGAAAGCTGCCCTTGGTCTGTCACTGTGACTCTCTCTCCCTCACATGACGGTTGGCCTCCCAGTCAGTATTTACAGTCCTTCATTTACTTGCGATGCCAAGAAGTCAAGAACACTCCACAGATAAACATTTCCCTCAAATGATGGGTGCGATTAATACTGACAACTCAAGGGCTGCTTAAAGCTCTATACTCCAGTTATTTGTTCAGTTTGTTAAGCAGCAGTTAGAGGCTGCTGTATCTCCATCCACCTTAATCTATCCTCACCTATGGGGAGTGAGTGAGTGAGTGCTTGTGTGTGTGAGTGTGTGCGTGCGTGCATGCTGCGAGCCTGGCTAAAGTGACTATCTGAACATGGGGGTCGAGCTAAAGCTTTGGAGCAGCTTTATTTGGTAATATTGTTTTATAATATTGGCTAGAGGAAATATTTATTTCAGATGAGAAAGGGGGGAGAAAGAAAACAGATGATGCCAGTTGGCTAAAAAATAAAAGGCCCATGTAAAATAGAGTGGATCACTTTCCAGTTTATTCGTACTCCAACATCAAAATTTCTCACACATTACTCGATACAAAATCATGTATTGTCGTTGAAAATTGCCTGTAAGCACTCGGTACTCTTGAAATAACACACAAAACACTGATAGGTTGTCACGGATACCTTGTCACGGATCCCACAGAAAGTCAAAATCTCTCTATGCTCTCTCTCTCTGAAAATCAGTCCACTATCGTCTTTATAGTTCATTTGGAAACAAAGAAGCCTCTCATGATTGGTTTGCATGGTTCATCCTATAGACTATGTCCACATAGTAGTGGTCATGTCAAGGTCAGATTTATAACTTCCTTGAAGGGCCTCTCTGGCCTGTTGTGCAATACTCCATGCACATGTCCATGGCATGTGACAACACAGTATCAGTATAACCAGCCACAAAATGATAAATGATAAATACTAGCATTCTGTGCCAATTTACTTTCACAGTATCTAAAATCACTAAAAGTTAATTTGACAACTTCAACTTCCAGACATGCACCCTGCATCCTGAATTCACTGTTGTTGTCCATTTTCAGGTCTTGCTGTCACCTTCCTCTTTTTTGTGAAGTCTGCTATTCAACTCTAAGGTCTTATTGTAATAGAAATCGTGCAGCACTATAATAGCGCTTCATGGCTGCAAACAAAGCACTCATGTCTCTCTGTGTGGCTTGTTTACATCTGAAACCAGTCCAACGAATAGCTGAGAAAGCCTATCTATAAGTCAAGTCCCACCACAATGGCAGAGGCTGCCCTTCTTTGATACGTCAGTCAAGCTGACAGACAGTGCTTATCTCCAAGTGAGAGAGAAATGGACTGAGGCCCCCTTCCCTCTGTCAGATGATCCATACAGCAGAAACCCAGCGAGTCTCTCGGTAGTTCATCAGTTGCACATCACAGATAAGACTATTGAGATGGAGGGAGAAATCTCAGGGGAGCGCCCTGTGCAGTCCACAGTGCTCGGATCCCAAAACCTGTGTGTTCAACTTGTCTGGGATATGATCGCATTTGAGTTATAATTCATTTAAACCACTTTGACAGTGAGCTCAGAAAATTGCTTTTCTACTTCATCAAAAATGCACTAAAGATACTTTCACAGACTTTCACAGACTGACTAAGCATTTTAAGCATTCAGCAGTTAGTTGTTTAAGGCATAAACAAAAGGCTAGACTCATCACAGAAAAACAAACGTAATTTGAGATACTGTTGAGACTGTCAATATGTGGTAGCTAATCCATTTTATGTGTACTTTGTAGCTGTACATTGTTGGTATTACATATACACATTGGACTATAATACCCCTTTATTTTGAGTTAGCAGAATTGTACACCCATGATTAACATGCTCAAAGAATTCCACATTCACCAAGATTGGTTTTCCTAATCTGAAACCAAAATATTATTCTTTGCTTCTTTACTCAACACTCTCATAGCATAGTCATAACTAGATAGCTGTTCCAAAGAGATGAGTGACATGTACAGTGACATGTTAGATTGCCCTATCTCATCACTGGAGACCTCATCTGTCAGATCATCAGGCAGTCCCACTGTGCATAGATCAATGAACATTGTTGCATGTAATGTAAATGTGCCTATAAGGTAGCGCACATCTGTAAGTTGAAAACTTCCCATTGAGCAATTTTACATTGATTAGTTTAAAAGACGTCTAAATGGTTTATAGCTAAAATTAGACTGTGCAGGGTTTAAAAGTGAAATTTAAGTAGACATCTATGAAAATTAAAGCATTATCTTGTACATATGGATTGTGCATATTTGGTGCATATGTTTGATATTTGCAGCCACTTTTGCATTGTTTAAATATGTAGTAATCTATTTACTGCTTGGTCTAAAACTAGACTATACATAGCCAACAAGATCCTGGGCTATTTGAGAGCTAATGCACAGACGAGATGTGAAAACATGTCTAGTGCTCAGTGGATTAATCAATATTTCAGCCATTGTAAAAGGGTGGCTGTCGAAATATGTTGCTTGTTACTATCCAGACGCTTTGACTATCTACCTTTTGAACCCCAGCCAGCCAGGAACTGGAAGTCTTACAGAATCATAAATTTGCATTCGCTGTTAATCTCAAGACCCTAAAATGCCTTTCCATTGCACTTTATTTCATTTATGCTTATGAAATAAGCTCAACTGCTTTTGGCAGCATTTTTTTTTCTTAGTCATGCACTAAATCTCAAGTCGTTTCACACCATCTGCTGCTCTAGAATTTGCCTCTTTTTTTTTTCTTTTTTCTTGGACCACTCCTCAATCCATTTGTGGATTAAATGTCCCTGGGTATAAATTTGCCTCTGGTGCCATGCGGTGAATATGGTATCAGCCTGCAGTGCTAATATAAATTATTTCATAAGAGTCAGTGAGGAAAAATACAAGTGAGTGTGTCTCGGGATCTTGTGTCACCATTACAATGCCACTGCATTATTTGTGTTTGTTTACATAGCAGAGGGCTTGGTGTTGTGGCTGGTTATTAGTCGAGAGTGGGAAAAACAGATGCCAAGACATATATGGCATTGGTGATAGAGTGACAGCAGACATGATCCTGAGTCAGCAGAAGGCAGTGTAATTTGTCAACCTTAGATGAGGATGGGTCAAGGTGAGGACCTGTGTGGATTCTGAAGTTCTGTATTCTGTGCTCCAACATCCGGCCATAGGATAGTACAGCATCTCTCAAGATGAAGAGACATTTTCTGCTGCAGTCAAGGCAGGTAATCTGGATAGAAGCAAGAGTAAAGGCTTCCAGCTGCTAACTGCTATGACACTGATGTATCAGTCATGAAACACTTTCAAGCACACATGCATAGACACACGCTCAAGGTGAATATATCTGTTGTTGCCTGCAGTCTTGTTTGTTTGTTTTGAAAATAGGACTCACAAAATAAAGAGCCAAGAGTGGTAAAGTTAATGCGACAATTCTTTTCATAGTCTTTGAATTGAGTCTTTGAGATGATTAACATTTTGCACTGCCACATACTATGTTCATTATGAAGTCTTTAAAGCTTTCCAGATACTCAAGGTTGTAAATGCCTTGTTCATGCTACCATGAAATGAACTGACACAATGAGATCAAATTGAGGTTGAAATTCCGACTAGTGCTTGGGCTGATTTTTTTTTGGCCTTCCTTGAATGTGAAGCGGCTGGATCCAGCATTTTTAGGATGATTCATTTGATCCCCAGGTGGCAAGGCACAAGACTTCCAACTCAAGAGCACTAGGGGTTACGCGAGCTAGTTTCTACTAAGGCTGCACAATGTAATGAGCCTCCTTGGTCTCCTGGTATTGCCATCAATATTAATGACTGGGCGGTGGGCCTGCAGGTCGACCTGAACTGTGCATGGTTCTTCTGTCAAGACCGTCATCAGACCAAAACATCCTGAACATAAATATGGATCCAGTGGATATGCATTAATGAGTAGACATATCATGGATCCTTCCCTGCACTTCTGAACTGCACATTTTCCCACAGCTGATTATTCCTGTTAACTCATTTTTTTTATGTACTCTCTTTGATTAATCTAATGGTAGTTGGCAGTCAATCACAGAGAAGTATTTGAATTAATAGCAAGTACTAGGGTTTGGACCTATGACTTCTATTTATCTAACTGCTCTGGAGGATTTATGAATGAAAATCAACTGATTTTTGTACCATCTCATTCATTTTGATGTGAAAGCCGATACTGATTCTCCATCAGCGCTCCTCTGAAATGCTAGATATTAGCTCGGACAAAATGAAGCTTTACCCAATGTTGTCTTTCAGTTGTCGATCCTATAGGGGGCACTGTGTCTCTGAACAGTCTATCTCCACTGTCACGATAATCCTCTGTTATTTTGTTGGCCATTCTCATTGCGCTCTTCATATAGTGGATTTACTTGGTATTATTATTGTAACTCTACAGAAATATGCTCGTCAAAACTGCAGTTACAGTAAGTGAGGGCTCTATTTCACCATTTTATTATGAAAGAGACACCCATTAGGAAAATTACTGGAATAAAATTGCTTCTACTTATTGGATCAAGACTCTTATATGTGTCTGGGTGAAGTAAGTCATACAGTGGTGTTATGAGATTGTCTGCAATACTCATGTGCATTCATTATAAACATTTTTATTTGAGAAAAGAGAGATTGACTCATTCATTCCAACCCTGATACAATTATTAGATGTTTGGTGATGGTTGAATCAAATTTTCGTCTCAGAATTAGGTTTGAGATGAAGAATGTGCATATAGTAGGATGTACTACCTTTCTTGGCAGATACTGCAACTGAAATACATGAGATTCAGTATGGAATAGTTTCTTAGAGATTGAAGCCACTCAAGAATACTAATACTTATAACCTGGTTAATAGTACATAACATTTCTCCCAACATTTCTTCACTGTCCAAAAAACAGCACATATAAAATGAACTATGCATGGAGATTAGAATAGACGTATAGGAAACAGTTGCATCAAGATCACATGTATAGCGTATAATACGTATCGCATTAAATCTAAAGATTTGTACGTAGCTGCTTTGTGGAAACTCAATAAGGCTATAAAGAAGCTTCACTATTGCTCAGGGTTATGAGATGTGTCCATATCTGTCCAATAAGATTGCATTTCTTGACTATGGTTTATCCCAGGGCAGTTCTGTTACATGCAGAATAACATGTTGAGTTAATTTTGATATAATGGCTCATGGTCTGAGAAATGTGTGTGCTAATGTGTGTGACAAAATTAACAAGCCTCAACTTTTCTATGGTGACAGAGGCAGTAGTTTCTGTACACAGGCTCTTTTTGTAAAACATGAGTGGGAATGATTCATGGAATCATTTAGGCATCATTCTCAGGGATACCCAGTGTCTTAATGATATTATAATTAAAGGTTGAAGATTAATTTGCTTGTGTAAAACAAACTATTTGATGGATTACCTGGAAATTGACATGGAACAGCGCAAATGGTGATTCATGGCAGAGCTCAGATTTCTTACTGCACTTTTAAATGACCAAAACATATGGCTGTCTATTTTAGCTTCACTGACCCTTTCATAGTGGCTGTAACCACTGGATGCAATTTGGAAAGGGACAATACATATATATGGAAATAACACAACAATTAACATCAAATTCAGTATATTCTGATTAATTGCCCCGAGCAAATGAGTAATTGATTAATTGCTTCTCCTTTAATTAAATTGGACCTGAGTAGTTCCCTGGACACCTTTCTCCTCTGCCCCAGTTAAACTGCTGCCCTCCAATTAGAGATGGAACTAATGTGGTGGCAGGCCTTTTCAGTGTGTTTCCCCTTTAAGACACAGTCTTAAGGATGACAGTCACTCAAACGTTGCCAGGTTCCCCAAATTACCTTGATTGCGTTGTACTTTTAAATTAAGTCATTAAAATAAATTCAGACCTCCTTTTTGAGGCTGGAGGGGGGCAGGAGTCTCCTGAACCATGAAAGCAAGGGCCCGGGGGACACACAATTACTTTTGCATGTTGAAAGGGTTTTTGATTTGCCTTATGGGAGGTTGACGGTGGTTACTTGCATTATGTTTTTGCACGGCTGGTGTTAAGTAAATAGACAATCTCTTCAAGGTGTTACTTTGTTTGTGGGAATGAAATGGGGAGGGGTTGCTGTTGCTTCAACCTTACTAACCTTAACAATTTCCATAATATCACCAGTGTCAAGATTGCAAAATCATCATCTCACTATCAAGTGTGATTTATGAGTTGAGTCACAGTTAAATAATTTCAAGATGTGTTTCCCAACTGTGGTACCAATTTCTGATCATGAATACATGTGTGTTGTGCTTGGTAGTGCAGGGTGAGAGGTTGTGATTTTAAAGGTAAATGTGCATCCAGCTAAGACGTAATAGTGACATAACCCATTCGTACTTTTTGATAATTTCATGTCTTACCAACTGACAGCATTGTGGTTCTGTTCTGTGGTACTTTTATTGTCTCCACTGCCCATTTCAGAGTTACCAACTCACCAGGTTGTAGTATACCTAACATTAGCAGTTGGTCATCTAAATTATCATCTGGGAACTTAGTCTATCAGGTAAATGGTAAATAATTAATGAACTCAATGAGATGGCAAAAGCTGCTGAACATTTTGTATAATAGTAATAATTTCCTGTTGGTGATTTATTAACTTCTGTACTGTAGATGAAGCAACAGATAAAGATATAATGTTTCGTTTGGTAATTGACCCAGCATTGTTATTATTAGTAGTAGTAGTACTGCAACTTGTGTCAAGCCAGCCAGAATAAAAGAAATAGTGGTCACAGTTTTCAAAACAAAACCCTTACCCACGAACATACATTGTTTTCCAAGTATTATGAAGTACAAAAGTGAAAATGAAGAATATATTTGAAGAGTAATTTGTAGTAAACAAAAATACAATTAATATTTTTTACAAAATGTTCTGCACACCCCCTTAATTCTTCTTTTTTGTCAAACGTGGCAAATTTTAGGCTTTTATTTTGAAGACAAAATGGCCTAAACAGTCTTATTCTGGCTGTCTCTGGCTGCTTGGTGTCTGCTGACTGTGTTCTTGGAGGCAGGTGTGCAACCAGCTGTTGACTAATTGTTGGAAATATGATAAATGAGTCTGGTAGGTAAAACCTGGTGGTTTCATACTAGTTGACGTTACAGTTACAAATATTATGTTAAGTAACATGTCAATGTATATTTCCACAGCAACTGATTTATGTTGTTTTGATACCATAAAGGTGTTGGCTGTAGTAATGCATAGCCGGTAGTGCGTCTCGGGATCTTGTGTCACAGTGGCACATTAGTAGTGTGCCACTGTGTGCTACTGATCAAACACGCAGAAGGCTTCAAGTCTCTTCTTACTAAAGGTTATCACCAGGGAAAGACAAAGCTATGACAAATTTATTTCAGCCAGTTGATGTTAGGTGTGAAAAATGTACAATATTATATTTATTATATCATAATAACAGTTATTCTGTTAAAATATTGTAATTTATGTTATTTAATTAATGAAATGTGAATAATTAAATCATTAATACAATAGATGAGTGACGCCATAGTGACACATGCTGTAATTTTACTTTTCTGGAGGTGCTGATGAAAGTTGTTAAGTCAACAGTAAATCTTTGGTGATCTGATTACATTGTCACAATGTGATGACAATGTAATTTGGCTTGCTAGATACAGCTTGTAATATTCACCAAAAAAATGACTGGTTTCTGTCTTTAAACTTTAATTAAAAATTATATTTTTTCACCTTCAATTAGCAATTGTGGTGCTTGATGCTTGTGCACCAGGTCAAGGTGTTTTATATCCACAGCTCAAGCCAAATAAGGTATACAGCATAGGTGCAAATTCCAAATTAAGTCTAATTTACTAGACTGCCAAACTGTTACTGCCTGGGACGCAGATTAGGAGTGCTTCTTTTTCAAAGGCGTATGTGAATTATAGTATGCAGAGCAGTGATGGTAGCATTACCCATTGGTATTAATGAGGAACTCTAACAATGATAACAAGATGTTTTTCAGTTAAGAGTGGTGGCACCACAGAAACACAAAAATAACAGGCCAAATACAAAATGTCAAGGTTGAAGGTATTGCTTTAATGGCCCGAGCTCTTGGACCTGCCCAAGAGTTCAGAAGGTTGCCCACATTGCCCTGAGCTTTTTTCTTCCTCCTTTTGTGCCTTTTACAAATTGAGGCAGGGGCAGAACATAGAACTGAGATTACACCAAATTACACCAAGTTTTTTTGCTTTGAATAATGTGATTGGAAGTCTTCCATAAGCCCCTTGAGAGACATTAAAGCAGGGTTTTGCTTTTAAGTATTGCTATTTTAGTGAGACAACAATGCTGTGACCTCTAGGACACAAACAATGATTGTTTGGAGTTTGATGTTTTTTGGGGAGGAAGTAAGCAGATCATGTAATATTTATTGGCTTGAGAGCCACTCTGTTTCCTCCAAGCCATTCTGGAACAGAGGAAATGCAGTTGGCCTTGGGATAATGCTCGTGAACTGAAAAATGGTGTGAAAAGGTTTTCTCACTCTCCTTTGCTCTGATGCTATCATAAATGTGCATTTTTTTTTATTTTTTTCTCAATATGGACAAATAACTGTCCACACTGACATAAAAATAATAGTAATTAAATATACTTACCTTTTTATATGCTTATTGCACTGTAGTTAATTTTATTACCAGCTAGTGCACAGTGAAAGGCAGATATTTGGAATCCATGCAGTCACTGAATGTTGATGTTTCTCATGCTACGGGATCACTTCCTGGAAAAGCAATAATACTCTCATTTAGATAGCATTCAGTGTATATTGTTTTTTAGAATTTTGGGAAAAAAAGCATCCCTCACATTCCTCCCCTTTTCAAATAATAGTAGCAGCAAGCCTACTTGTGGTGCACTGGCCTGTGTGCAAGTAATATTCTGGGTCAGATTGCTGATCAGTCCAGCCACCGTTGATTTCCGCCTTACTTTTTTACCTTCATTTGGTCAGTAGAGGTTCACCGAGCACACTTTTTCATAACACATTCCCCCAGTTAAACACAATCTCACCTGGGAGCTTCCAAGTGCAACCACAGTTTTCTATCGCTGCTCACTGAGCAGCCTCGATAGTGCCATTGGGGTAAAGTGTCTTGCTCAATAGCAGCTTGAAGACATTGTTGAAGTTGCTGATAAGAACGTTTCTCATTCATTTTCCCTGTCCAGATTTCCCCAACTGGCACAGAGAATCAGTGCCTCTGAAAATCTGATGCTTGCAGGACTCTCCAATCGAGCTGTATTTTTAAATATAAGAATTTCTGTTGACGTCTTATTTTTTGTGTAAAATGCCTGGTGTGAAGAATTTCTGTTAAGGATTACAGGGGTCAGATTAGGGAAAAGTATTGGTGTAATACAGAATTCACTGACAGCAAAAGGTTTATCCCCATTTGAAGATAAGAGGAAACTGCAACAGGGCTTACCGCAACAAACTCTCAAATCATGACCAACACAATGACAGTGTTTTTCTTGCAAAATGATGTACCAAATACTCCAGTATACGCTAATAGCTGTCATATTTACCACTTCTTTTGCTTTTGCTTGTTTGTTTATTTATTTATTTTGCAGCTCCAGGATGAGTCTGCATTTTTGCACTATGGGATAATGAACTGCTCCATCCTTTCATGTTCAGGACAACTATGTTGTTTGTCAACTCTGCATTGGGACTGTCTGCACTTTTGAAACAAGAGTGCTGTTCCAGCCACAGCTTCTTTTGCAGCTTGGAAAACAGGGCTTACAAAATCTTGTGTGGTTTAGGTTTTACAGAGGGCTGGTACATAGAGGTTGGAGCAGCGTTACCTACAGTACATGCAACTGTAAAGTAGACTCTCCATGATACCACATACTCAGGCCATGATATGTTGCTGGGTGCCTGGGGGGCATGTGCCATGTGCGTAATGCTTTTGCCTGTCAGGTGGCTTGTGGTGAGAGCTAATCCTGTTGAAAATAGAAATGTTGTCTGCCTTGGGATGGAGGGTGGGGGTGCAAGTTTGATGCGACCGGCCCCAAGGAGTCACTCATCCATGTGCACAAGGAGAGATAGCCTAATCTTGTCACAGACACAGGGGGAAAAATGAAAAGTCCCAAACTATCAGGAGCAAAGACTTCTGCTCACGGAGATGATTTGTAAAATCACGCTAGCACATGATAAAAAGTGGGAAAAGTTTGTCTTTGCCTCTGTTGATCTGTAATTCATTTATGCATACATTTATTTTTGTATTCATTCTATCATATTCTTACCCTTGAAATTACTTTTCTGTTGAAGCTTGCTGGTCGTGTCTTTACATGAGATCCCCATCGTCTATCACATTCTAGTTTTCCATTTCCTTTGGTTCTCTTTTCTCGATTTTAAATGCTTAAATGTTAAATTATGTGCAGATGGTATTTATCAATGACTCATCTTCTCTCTCCCCACTTCCTGTTGTTTTATGTTTCCAGCAAGACTAAACGCATGCTTGTGTCTTTCAACTACCACTTATCCCAAGACTGTCAAGAGAGGAGTTGCTTGTGCTTGGGTTTTTCTGTTATTCCTGTCATGTACTTTGACTTTGACTTTATATTATGTCAGTAAAGCTTACTGGCTGCACTGAAATCTCAGCTCTACCCTACAGAGTCACATGGATTAGCTACTTGCTACTCGGCATGCTGTGGTGGTGGTAGGGTGGTTGTGATGGTGGTGGTAGAGGGATATTCTCGGTGGTCCCATCAATGTGACAGAGTGGCAGGAATAATTTTTGCATGCCCAAGCTGACAGCTTTCAAGTGGGGAAACAATGGGCCAAATTCCTTACCCAGCACTGCTTCACTCTTAAAATACCCAGCAGGAATTTTGATAGGCAAATGTCTTCCAGTTTTCACTCAGCTTATCAAAGGGCAGCCAAGCATCTACACCGATCAGCCACATTAAAATCACTGACAGGTGAAGTGAATAACATCGATTATCTCGTTACAATGGCACCTGTCAAGGGGTGGGATATATTGGGAAGCAAGTGAACAGTCAGTTCTTGAAGTTGATGTGTTGGATGCAGGAACAATGGGCAAGCGTAAGGATCTGAGCAACTTTGACAAGGGCCAAATTGTGATGGCTAGACGACTGGGTCAGAGCATCTCCAAAACGGCAGGTCTTGTGGGGTGTTCCCGGTATGCAGTGGTTAGTACCTTCCAAAAGTGGTCCAAGGAAGGACAACCGGTGAACCGGCGACAGGGCCATGGACGCCCAAGGCTCACTGATGCGCATGGGGAGTGAAGGCTAGCCCGTCTGGTCCGATCCCACAGAAGAGTTACTGTGGCACAAATTGCTGAAAAAGTGAATGCTGGCAATGATAGAAAGGTGTCAGTACACACA
>OOFE01022124.1:0-11234 GCA_900323365.1 Monocentris japonica | reverse complement strand
ACCAGTTCTGCAACATGCCAATCTGTACCACAATAGAAACAACATAGAAACCAGTCTAACCAGTTCTGCAACATGCCGATCCGTACAACAATAAAAACAGCATAGAGACCAGTATAACCAGTTCTGCAACATGCTGATCCGTGCTTCAGCTGACACATATTAATACTCAGTACTTTTTAACACAAATACTTTAAGTAAATGTTCTCATGGAAATCTGTTGAAGATCTCACACACAGTGGACTGTGAACATTGAAGTTGTATTATCGGTTGTATATTTTGTTTCACAAAACTTATCCGCTACCTGTCATGAACACACACGCACATATGCGCACACACACACACACACCCACACACACACGCACGCACACACAGGCAGTCAGACTAATGTGTGTGACCTGTGGTGCTAGCTTACGGCACTGGGAACATTAGTGGTTCAGATTGAAACAAATGAAGACAGCTCCTCACTTAGTCACAGTCAGATGGAGCCAGGCAATAATAACAGAGAGAGGGAGTGTGTGTGTGTGTGGCTGTGCATGTCTGCAGGTTTCTGTGTGTGAGAGTGTGTGTGTGCACATACTTTGTTAATATATGTGTATGTATTTTTGTGTGTGGGTGTGTGATTGTCTAATGTAGTGGGTTTGTGTGTGCAAGTGTGTATATATGTGTCTATGTGTGTTTGTGTGTGTGTGTATGCATCTGCTGCTATGTGTATGGCTGCATGACTGCCTACTGTATAAGTGTGTGCACATATGTTTGCATGGTATACACGTTGGTCTGTGCATGCAAGTGTGCTTGTATGGCGAGTGTGTGTGTGTGCATGTCTTTGGTGTGTGTGTTTGGAGGTTCCAGGTTCCAGAGCCAGTGCATCATATATTTGGGCAGAGGTGATGATGAGAGGCTTCAGGGCTGTTCTGATGAGAGCCATGTGAATTAAAAAGTGACAATACAAGTCTTACCTAAGATAAATGCCTTCTCCACCACACTCATTATTATGTGGATTACTGTCATCTGTGTGTGTGTGTGTGTGTGTGTGTGTGTGTGTGTGTGTGTGCTCGTGCGCCAAGTGCTTTGCTGTTATTAAAATAACACTATTAGTTGTGATATATGATGTATTAGTGATTACGTTTTACAGTCCTTTACAAACCTGTCTTCCAGTCAGGCGGCTCAGTAGGCCTCAGTGAGTTACAAAGAAAACTGGTAAAAATAAAATGAATTCAATTCAATTCAATTATATACAGTATAGCTAGTTTTAGAAAAATAAACATTTAGTAAATGAGTAAAACATTAATAATAACAATTTCTGCAGCAGAAGGAGCTATTGACACAGGTTCAATCCCGGCAGCAGTCATGTGTCCTGTTGAGTTGCTGTTGAGGAAGACGCTGAACCCCTACCAGCTCCGCTCACTCCGGATAAGAAGCTATGAGTGTACTATGAGTGTACTACTATTATGTGATAACTAATTAGTCATCATCTTACAATTAGTCGTTTTTCAAACATTCCTGTGGGAAACACTATTTGATGCCACATTGCACATTTTTCATGGAATTCATACTTGAGACTCACCAAAAAAAGTCACATCAATATCTCATTTATTCCAAATATCGATGAAGTGTCATTCTTAGTGCCACATTCATTGACAAAAAAAACAAATATTAGGGATGACTTCTTCATCACCTCACCACCACAACACACACCCTTTGCCCACCCAAATGTTCACAATCTTCCATTTTTCATGCAGTGACATCACCAAGGTTGTATTTTATCAGAATATGCACTGTATTCGAGACTCACTGAACAATACAATGTAAAATCATAAATAAAAAATCAAAACTAATTTTTATTTTTTAGCTGAAACAAGTTAAAACAATACAAGTCAAGTTTATTAATTTACAAAGTATATATATATATAATTTACAAAGACAGGTACAGTATTATTTACACTGGTGATAATTTTGGTGATTTTTTTTTGTTTTAACATACTCTACATTTGTCCTCTCCGAAACTGGACCCAAGTCTTTCTCATTCACACAAATGGGATGTTCAATGCCCATTTCATTTTGACAGCGCTCAAGAAGCTGATTATGGTTCATTCGTGATTGACCTTTTTAAAGTTCAATTTGGATGACTACTGCTCGAAGAAATAACACTTTGATTCAAACCCCAAGCACATCTGCCTTATCAAAGGGCCCAATGATTCAATTTAAGTAGAGAGATGCAACATATAATGTTGCTTAGGTGTTAACATTGTTTTCCAGGAAAGGTTGCTTGTTGTAGATGTTGCTAAATCATTATTTTCAGGTAGTATCTGAGTTATCTCAATTCATTCAAGAATAAATTGGACATACACATTTTCAGTTGTTATCAATGGATGTTAAGGAACTGACACTGATAGGGGAGGGTTTGTCTTATATATGTAGAGGCTGAATATGTGGCTGAATTGAATGTGTCCAACTCTATTTGCCCTGACAATATAAGATATTCCCATGGTGGCAACATGCAATAATGTGCATGTGAATGTCCTACAGCATTGAGGCAAAGAAGTCAACCTTTTCTTTTTATTCTATTAAAGCTTTTGAGGGCAGCTTTCAAGAAGTCTGTGCTGGCCTTTTCCATTTCAAGGCACTGTCTAATGTGCTTATCCAATGTCCTCTTGGTGAAGCTTTTCTCATTAATGTGCCTCTGCATAGCCTCAATGCTGCATTCCCAATGCCTCCACTTGCTATAGGCAAAACCAACTCCTTCTTTAAAGCCGGCAAGCTCATGTTGCATATCGAAATGAAAGCACCAAACAACCATCCATGTCACCATTCTGTATTTGAATCTTGACACCATTACACAGCAATTTTGCTTTTTCAAGTTCTTTGTAATTTTTCACTTCTTTATAATGTAACATAAACACCATACTGGGTAGTGTCATTAGCTTTTGCAATAGATTGCAGCAAAGCAATCTGCATTTTACATTGACCTAAACTTGGGATCTACTGTATATTTCCTAAAGTGTAATAAACCATCAGTAATCTGTTTGTAGACGTGTATAATACAAGGCGATTTTATATCTCTATCTCATCAGTATACAAAATCAACTAGTGCAGTAGGCTTTACCAAAAATAATAGATGGGATTTGAAAAGGGCCCCCATCAACAATGTCAACAAAAAAAAATCTGTCCATGTTGCAGCTCATTAGTGAAAATTCTGGCATTAGACAACAATTGTTGCCAACTCTTAATTAAGGGAATATAGAAACAACTCTGATCGCAATCGGCTCTCTTAACTCTACTGAGACACGCTACTGTTTCTTCTGGCTTATCTGGTTTGAAAAGATCCTGAATGGCGCTGATTTGTATGTCCATAATGGAGAATGGATGTATAAAATTGTCAAATGTTACCAGTGCTTCATCTTGGAGCTGCTCCATATTCCCTGTATGCCTCTCAAACGCACTCTTCAGTCTGTCACTCAAGGTATCTATCATATAGCTTGATATTGTTGCACTCCAGAGGCAATATTGCTGACACCCCTCTGAAACAACATAGCAAAAGAGGAAAAATCAAGAAAAAAGGACTATCAAGCACTAACCGCACTAATATTGGGTCTGTGGTTCCAAACTGAGGTACAATTACTTATTTCAGGGTGGTGGTCTGAAATCTGTCATGACAGCAGTATACCTGGTAAAGGTGGCATCTTTCTCGAACATTGATGGCAAAGGCGGCCGAACACCTGGCCATAATCCTACTTGATATATTAACCATTTCCTGCAGAGATAACATTACTACTACAGTAGCAAACTTAAACATCAACTTAAATCCAGTGTTATTTAATGTTGGCTATCAGCAAAATGTAAATCTTACCCCATCACCACTAGATCCTCAAGCTGCTGTTCATGCTACGGCATTTCATGTAGTACAGTGTCAGGAGTGTTTTCTTCATCAAGGCTGGTCCTTCATCAAGGCTGGTCCTTCTAAAACAGTAGCACAGTCTGAAAAAAATGGGTATGCCAAAGTTTTCACCTTCAATTCAAGATGGATCAGACTTCGTCGCTGTTGCCCAGCCTGTGGGTGGGTGCCCAGTTGAACTCTTCTTCTTCAACACAGCAATTTATTCGAAGTGGGACTTCAAGGTTGGGGCAACAAAGCAAATACTGCAATACCAATTCATGTTGTGCTAAAAGCTTCCTAGAGAGGGTGATCAAACGGTTGCCCTCGATGCAGTAGTCTGTAGAAGAACTCAGCTAAAGATTCAATAACTTCTTAATCAGCTAACACGGTAACATTAATTGTAGTAGAGCAGCTTGGAATAGTCGCTTTGTTTTTGGCTCCTCCAGGTTCTGAATGTTTAACCTAGGGCGGCTCATCTTCCTCTGCTTCCTCCTCTTTGGCATCAGTTTGAAGTCCACAGAGGAGCGGATGAGACGGTGGTCTGTCCAGCACCCATCTGTACTGGTCATTGCTCTGGCGAGGTGACTGTCCCTGGTTCGGACAATGATATAGTCAATTAAATGCCAGTTTTTGGAACGGGGATGCATCTAGGATGTCTTAAGCTTGAAGAGGGTGTTGAAGATGACAAGATTGTGTTCAGCACATATGGTCAGGAGGACTCCTCCTTTGGAGTGGATGTTGCCGACTCCTTCCCTCCCAATTGTTCCGCTCCACAGCTTGTGGTCCCAACCTAATCGGGCATCTTGGGGATTTGGGCAACCATGGTCCAGGCTGGTGTAGAAGGCCTCCTTTGCTTCATCCTGTGAGTCCATTGTGGGAGCATATGCACTCACAGCAGTGGCCATCAGGTTGTTGTCCAGCATCAAACGGACGGTCATAATGCATTCGCTGATGCCTATGGGTAGTTCAGTAAGCTGATTGACCAGGTTGTTCTTGATGGCGAACCCCACTCCATGTATCCTGGGCTCTTCAGCAGGTTTTCCCTTCCAGAAAAAGGTGTATCCTTCTCCTCCTTCAACTGGCCGTCCTCTGCAAATCTGGTTTCAGAAAGAGCTGCTATGTTAATCTGAAACCTGCGCAGTTCTCTAGCCACAGAGGCAGATCGCCTCTGCAACAGCTGAGTGAACGCTGGCGAGATTAGTCTCCAGTGCAACAGAGAACATAACAAGATGCACCTCAGGCAGCGCTAGAGATCGATTTAGATCAATTTCTATACATTGACCAACTTTTTATTTTACACAAGGGGAGATTTTGCTGTTATTTATTAAGCAGCTGGCAACCATAGATCACCTAGGGACCTCCTAGTAACACCCTAATAACCACTAGCAAGGCCCTACCATCCCCACATATGCGCATACAGATAATTACTTTGTCAGCAAATTCAGAAAATGTATTATTTATTTAATTAACCTTTATTTATCTAGGTGTAAACCACATACATTGTAGAACACCAAGAGAGTTAACTTTAACTGTAATTCTCTAAAACCTCAAAAGGCCTCTCCTAAAGTGTTGCTGGGCCATTGTTCTTTGTTGTCAGGCAGAATAGTCAATCAAACTGAACTGAACTGATACAGACGTTTTTGGATGAACATTTACAGCGATCATTGACAACGGACTGACTAAGTGACATTGGACACTGAATTTTTATGTAGTGAATATAATTTTATTCAATATGTAACAAATTGCTTCCTCTTCCTTTCCAACCTTAACATTAGTTGTGACTCCTTCACTTCTAGAGCTTACTGACTCTTTGCCCTTGGCTATTGCTAGCAAGTTCAATAGCAATAACTCAAGTTGCTTTGTCAACCAAACAAAAGCAGTTAATGCAGCAGTTAATCATTAAAAAGATTGTGTAGATGCATACTAGTGTGATATAACTAGTAATTATCATTTTTATTACCTTGGACTGTCGACTTTGGTAGATTTGCTGCAGCCGTTTTATACCCTTGAGTTGTATTGTAGCTGTGCTGGAAATATCTCAACGTGACAATTAATCACAGCAATATGAAAAATACAGGGTGGCCCTCAGTGTATGTCCAATTTATTCTTGAAGTTCAGAGAAGCAGCTGTTTTTTCAGGAAATGTATATTTGATATCTAATACCATGCGTCCTTTTGTCACTGTTTTCTTGAGTTGGGTGTGTGTGTGTCATTATTGGAATGCATGCGATCTCATTTCAAGCCATAAATGCTGAAACCACCTTTTTTTAAAAAGAATAATAATTATCTTAGTATGTAGCTTTAGTTTTAAGATATTTTCCCTCAAATTAAGAAAGAAACAAATGTTGAAATAAGAATTAGTTGCTAGTTTTGAGTGTTTTATTGCTTAGAATGAGAGTTTTATTTCAAGATGTGACTTTTCTAGTATCCAGATATTTCCACTTATTTCAAGAAATCTCTCTTCTCTCTTACTGCACTGGGGGTTAATTGCACTTGTTCTAAGTTCTGTATCTCCTTAATTTGAGTATTTATTTTTGTTTTGCAGTGCACCACTTATCTCTTCTAGAACTGATGAATGTTGAGTACAAGTAAGAAACAGCTGCCTTTATACCCTTTATGTAGTTGCCATGACCCAATATTCTAAAGATCAGGTGTGTTCAGAATTATGTTGTTGAGGGAGAAACTCAACATCAATGTTTTTCTCATACCATAACCACTGCATCTCTCAATCCTGAGAACAACCTGAATTATGTTTGAAATACATGCATATAAAAAGGCCATGTCTAATTATACTAGCTATGAATAAATGAATAAATGTTATTCAGCAATAACCTTGGTGAGGCAACCTGCAGAAGTACAGAAACATCACATATTTATTCATCCAATGAGATTTTTAATATTGTGTGCCAAAATAAAGGTCTAGTTTGATCCATTTTTAGCACAAGCTACGGATTTAAAGTAATTGTGTGCAATATATTCTTTACTCTCTATTGCTGATTGATATAACACAATAGTGATTCAACCTATAGCCAGTTCAATCAATTTTTTACATTTGCTGTTCTAAACACCCGGTAACGGGTAGGTTCTTTTCTAGGAAAAATGCTCTGGTGCACAGGAAGTGATGCGTTTTACGTCTCCGGCAACAGCAGCAGTAATTTGTTCAGAATAAACAGAAGAAGAACTGGGCAGTTAGCATGAGCAGCAATAGTCGCCGTGGCTGAACAGACAAAGAAGAAGAACTGTGTAGTTAGCATCTACTACGTTTTACTGGAGAAAATAGGCAATGATTTTGGGAGAGGGCAGGCGATAGAGGGAGATGATTTGGTGCAATGAAGGAATGCATAGAAGAGGGGGATTTGTAGTGGAGAAGAAGAGGGGAAAGGCAGAAGTGTAAACACACTATTTTGTGCCCATACTGGCAGGGTTTGTTCACAGTTCAGTTTGGTGCAGGTATGCTGGAAGTGTGCTGGTTATTTGGTCCTGTCACTCTTTTTAATCCGCTGAAAGGGGTTACATCTACATAAGACCACACCTTAAATTACACTTTTCGAGATAGATGAGAGGCGGAAACATGGTCATTCCAATGTCTGGACTGAAAACCAGAGGTGAATGGATTTTCTCCAAAAATCAGCATCTTGTTGGGAGATTTTAGAAATCCACTCTGTCAATATTCAATATTGTGACTGTGCTCGCCGATCGAACGCCGGGCTGCTTCGCGGTGGAATAGAAAAAAGACAGACAGAGAGAGAACTGAAGGATTTGAAGGTAACGGGAGAAAAAAAATGAAAAGGAGAGAGGAAAAGAGATAAACAGAGAGAGAGAGAGACAGACAGGAGGACAAAGAGAGAGTGATGGTTTGTGGAGAAGAGAGTCAAATGTCAGAGTCGGAGTTGGTCTCAGCTCACTGCCTCGGGGTAACAACCCTGCTGTTTAAACAGCAAAACTGTTATGCTAGCGCTACCATCTGTGAAAGGAATAACAAATATTTCTTTGAATGCACTTAAAGTGTATTTAGCTGAGAATCAATTGACACACTTAGATGTATGGATGCGTTTGTATGAGTAAGACCAATATATTGATTTGCTGATATTGGCCTATTTATTTGTCAACCATCATCCAAAATGATGGTTACAAAGTTTCTAACAACCTTCAAGATGTCTCTAGCTATAACACGTGTCTCTGATCTTACATTCACAAAACACCACATGCACTTTCATTGCATATGACAACATAACTATCAGTTGTGCGGCAATCAAACATTGATTTAGTACTTAATAATTTATTTCTTTTGGAGACGTTTAGGTGGTGACATCACCAGACGACTGGGTTTGACTTTTGGAGGTTCAGGTGGAAACATCACCAGTGAAGTTGGTCGGGTTTTGAGAGGTTTAGGTGGAAACATCACCAGTGGACTGGGTCTGGCTTTTAGAGAGGGTAAATTATCTAGTATTTGAACAATGTAAAGGCTGCACAATTGATGTTTTCAGGCCAGAGATGTCTCAAAGCCTCCGATCTTTAAGGTTTAGATCTCGAAAATCACATTGAAACGACAAGTGGAGCTTTAACCGTAACAAGCTTCACGAGCAAGCATGCCAACGTTATTACAATAGATTAAATGCAACTTCCATGATCCCCGTGGGGAAATTGGTCAGTCGCAGAAAATAGGCTCAAGATAAAAATAAGTCCTGCAGATAAGAAATCGCAGCAATCAAACATACTGAAGATATACAGCAAGTAAATAAATAAAGATAAAGCGTCTTCACTGGCAATTTTACTAGTTGAATGTGAAAATGTGCATTGCTAGCTATTCACATTATTAGGTGTACAGCTAAAACAAATATCCCGAATTGTGACCCGACCTGATAAAAATATGCACTGAAGGCTGAAGAGTGCTGAATGCATCTACAAACATATTTACAAAGTAAGGTACAGGTCATATGCATAGGCAGATATACGCATGATATCCAGTATATAGAATATGTATGTTTTGTTTTTTTTAACTTTTCTTTTGTTTTATGCCTGTGTGGCAAGGCAAAACTAATTGTATATACAAGCTATATTCCTTCGGTTTAACATGTTGAGCAAAGAGCATTCATTCAGGGGAACTGAAAGGGACGCATTCATTACATCACAGTCATTTAGCAAACGCTTTTATCTAAAGTGACTTACAAAGCTGATAGTTGACGCTATGTGGGGATCTAACCCACGACCCTGAGACTGAGAGTCTCATGCTCTACTGACTGAGCTGTCGGTAGATCATTGATGAAAGACTCCTTGTTTGATTTGGGATGATGACATCTTGTGCAATGGTTTGAAGACATCGTTCTTCATGATTCCTGTCATGGAGATTGCTGCTCTACCAATGCATGTTTTAATGCTAATGTAGTGGGCGTGAAAGTGGATGAAAATGACCGTTCTGATGATGATCTTGAAGGGCACTAACAGGATTTGAGGTTGACTGATGATCTAGTGTAGTCAATCGTCTGTAGGAACTACTACGCACGGGGTCACAGCAAAGACGAGCGTCGTTCTTGTGTCTTAACACTGAACTCTAAAGACTAAAATATGCAGGCATTTACCTAAATGTCCTTGAGATAATCCTGATGTCAGCAGCTACACACTCGCAGTGCTATAAAGTGTTAATGCTTCGCCTTGTTGAGGCTGGCTCGCTCTCCAACAGACGTCTGTTGCAGACAGCTGCTCTCCCTCCGCAGATCTTCAATTAAAATCATTTGTACACTTAAACTCTTCATGTGTGCACCTTTTGTTTGCTTGTCCTGCTTCGTTGAACCTCAACGCCGTTGCATTTGTAAGTCAGGAAATAATTGTTCATTCTGTGGAGCCATTTAGAAGGCGTAAACAAGGGGAAATCTTACCAAATCAGTTAGACCTTTCCTCTCCTTTGTATTTAGGTGGTTGGTAAAGCACTCGGTTGGGCAGTCAAAGACCTGTGGTAAACCCGGACTAATGTGAGGTGACGGCCCATCTAATAATTTTAATCTATCAACGTCTAATCTGAAATGGGGAGTCTCACACCTCTTTAAGAACAGCTGTGTGTGTGTGTCTCTGTGGAGGTGTAATACGCTCTACCTTCTCATACTTAGCCCCCTGTTGATCCAAGGTTTATTTTAAGAACTTTGACTTATCACCTCTCATATCGCACATCTAACTGATGACACTCTTTTACTTACACACCCATCCACGCACGCACACACACGGTGACTAAGAGGCTGGGCAGCAGCCATTCCAACACAGAGCAAAGCCTGGTGAGCTCATATCCCTGTTAAGATTTTATTGGGGAAGCAATATTTACATGCATTTCATATAAATGCACATAGCACAAAATTAATAGACATATCTGTGGGGGTAGATGAATACCAACAATTCAATGATTACTTGGCCTCATGGTGACATTTCTGGCTTTCAAAGCTCACTTTCCAGCCCTTACTCTGTTTTTGAACAGCCCCTCCACTTGCATTTTCAACTGCTCGGAGATAGAGGTTGGTGCTGCAAGTGAGTGACTGGCGTAACAACAAATATCAGCCACAGCGGCTAAAAAGCCTTGTTCTAAAGCCTACAAAGCAACTTTTGCATTTCTGTCCATTACAGGCTGTACAGGTAAAGCTGTGCCAGAGACCTGTTGATCTTGCTGCCATTCTCTGATGGAAATCCTAAATCACTTCATGCCCCTTTTAAATAACCCATGCTCCCATAGCCCTGTATCCATGCATCCAGAAATAAAGCATTTCTGCCAATCTGCATTCTACTGCCAATTACACTCACCGGCCACTTTATTAAGTACACCTTGCTAGTACCGGGTTGGACCCCCTTTTGCCTTCAGAACTGCCTTAATTCTTCGTGGCATATTTTCAACAAGGTGTTGGAAACATTGAATTGAGATCTGGTGACTGTGGAGGCCATTGGAGTACAGCGAACTCATTGTCATGTTCAAGAAACCAGTTTGAGATGATTTGAGCTTTGTGACATGGTGCATTATCCTGCTGGAAGTAGCCATCAGAAGATGGGTACACTGCGGTCATAAAGGGATGGACATGGTCAGCAACAATACTCAGGTAGGCTGTGGCATTTAAACGATGCTGAATTGGTACTAAGGGGCCCAAAGTGTGCCAAGAAAATATCCCCCACACCATTACACCACCACCACCAGCCTGAACCGTTGATACAAGGCAGGATGGATCCATGCTTTCATGTTGTTTACGCCAAATTCTCCCTACCATCTGAATGTCGCAGCTGAAATCGAGACTCATCAGACCAGGCAACCTTTTTCCAATCTTCTATTGTCCAATTTTGGTGAGCCTGTGCGAATTGTAACCTCAGTTTCCTGTTCTTAGCTGACAGGG
>OOFE01022123.1:0-16062 GCA_900323365.1 Monocentris japonica | reverse complement strand
GGCATGCTATGGCGAAGCAATGAGGCTCTGCCCAAACTGGAAACACGTTGACAGTAAGGGATAAAAGAAGAGGGGAACAGAGTGAAGGAATCACAGGCAGGCTTTAGGTTGCACTCCAGACTTGAGGCATTTCATTTCCCATCCAAAGTCACAATCAGCAAAAAGCGTCTTGGCCTCCAGTCAACCGAGAAAAGGACTGTTGCATTTAATATACCAAGAAACATTCATTTAAACACAGGGCCATAAATCATTATCTTGAGAGTACTCTTTTAGAGTACGATTTTCTTCTTTAATTTGCCCCCCCCACCCCCCAACCACCTCCCGGCTTCGGGCCCCAGATCACTGAGGAACTCACTAAGAGCATTGTTCCCCTTGCCAGCTCACTTGGCATATCTAGTTTTATTTAGAACCCAGGGGCCATTTGGCAGCAGGAGGGAGTAAGTGGTGTTAAAGGTATTTATGAGGTTGTCCTCAGGAAACCTCTCTTTATATCAACAGTTTGACTAATGCATGTGACAGTGAACTGAATGTTGGAAACAGCTATGAAGGAGTTGTCAGAGTGACTGATGTTGGTTGTGACAGCTGCCAAACCAACGTGTATTAATTATAGCACGTTTTTAAACACAGACGACTTCCATGAGGGATTGGATATTTGTTAGCTACCTAAATGGTCCCACTGTTGTGTATTACAATCCCCTACATTTTATAATTAAACCAAAATGCCTATTCTGAGATGGTATTCGATTCACATGCATCACCCTCGAGCAACGATTTGGACCAGGATATTCTGTAATTCTGAAAAGTGAGCGGGAATGACAACTGCATTGTGGTCGAATGGATGTATTATAGTCAAACCTTTTTTTGAGGGAAGCATAGAGAAAGAAATGCCTCATTGAGGTTAAAATAGAAAATGATGATGTAGCCATAAGCAGCGATTCTGGAATTCAATCTAATGTGGAAATTATACACATTTTACATCAAAAACTCTCTGCGCACCCGACAACTATACGTGCAAAACCAATTTCAAACTGACCATTAGGGAGCAACCTAATATTTGTTAGGTTTGAAGACGCCACACGAATTGAAATAACTGAAATTGGGCTCTTGCAATCACTTTGAAACTTGGCGGCTACAGTACGTCAGGAGCTCTGAGGCATGCATACAGAATTTACACAAATCCATCAAGGGCAGAGGGCATCCCACCGTAAAGCCCGCTGTAGGTCAGACCTGTCTGGATGGATGGATGTGTATCACTACACAAATTGCAGTGACTGTCAAAACCTAATCCTGAACATTCCTATATTGACTCAAACCCCAGAAGTGTTTTTGTGTCTGCGTCTCTGGGTCTGTCCAACAAGATATCGCCACATTTGGAACCATTCGAGATGGAGAAATCAGAAAAAGGAAAAAATAACAGGATGCTCGGCGAGGCCTCGGGATGAAAATGAATCCATGACCTTAACCTAGAAAAAAAAAAAAAAAAACAGAGGCCGTAGTCGATAAGAAAGACAACGTTTTGTTCGTGTGAGTCTTTCTACAGCGTGCCGTTTCAAATCATAACACAAGACGAATTGCTAAATATCAGTTTCATAAGCCAGGTGGCATTTAATGACCCCACCAAATCAAATAACTTTCCACTGCCCTGCAGTTGTTTGACAGCAGTAATGACAAAACATGGCAATAATGACCCCGCCGCTGTGCTATATGGGCAATAAAACACAGAAAGTTGTAACAGAGTTCGAGGTGAGATAAAGTTGTTCTGGATCCAGCTCCCTGAAATCGCTCACAACCTTTTGTTAACAGGTTTTTTCAGATCGTGGTCGTGCCAGGATATCCTCTGAGGAGGCAGTTCACTCGGGCAGCAGTCAACCATTCTGAGTGGAGTCCGCTAGTCGAAAGTATGTAAACGTTTTTCATGTTGTGACATGTTTCAAACACGTTTACATATTTGCGACTCCAATTTGTTGGCTCATCTCCTGTGATGGGGCTGTTTGTAGTTTATTTACCTGTAGCACGCTGCGCTGGTATTTGTAGTTTCGGAAACACCTCAAGTTATCATGCAAGTTCTCACGTGAACTGTCAATCATTATCAGCGACAGGAGAGATTTGCCCAGATTTATCCCGAGAAAACATCGGCATTGGGCTACAAAAGTAATAAGGCGCAATCATCAGTATGCTAGAATACAATGTCAGTAATGTAAAATAAAATGTGCATCAGGTGTAAAGTGCTTGAAAACCTTGTAACAATACAGTCACAGGCAGTTGCACACATTGTGATGACTGTAGGGATGAAATAACAGAAATTGTGGCCAGAAAGCACAAGCTGCCAGGAAAACCTCTCGCCTCAGCCAACCGAGAAACAAAGTTTGGGATCATTCCTCTCCCTAATGTGGAGCTGACATCTCACCAAAACAACAGAGAGGAAACCAGGGGGTGAGCCCAGTCAAGCAGCCTCATGTTCATCAGAGGCTTTAGATCCAGCAGCGGCTCCCTCACTCCTGTTGCTGATACAGATTTATTGTGTCGTTGAGTTGCTCCTCTAATCTGCCTATGGAGTTTTGTTGTTTTTGTTTGTATAACAGTCTACACTGAACAAATAATAGAGGTGAGAGTGAAACCTATGATTACAATAGTCATTCTTATACATTTTCTAATTGGAATGACTTCTAGAGAATTAAATAATAGTGAAATTAAACTATTCCTCGTTTTGCTGGGAAGTCCCTGGAAACACATCAAGGACCTCACTTTGAAAACCACAGTTTTACCTCTCCTGAGACAGTGCTTGCAATACCACCGTTTTTTATATTGTGTATAAAGGATGTATAATGAAAAGTGATAGCTAATATGCCTACCTGGGGGACCACTGACCTAGCTAATGAGATAAGTTAGCTAAACCGGCTAGCTAGCAATCAAGCTAGCTGTATGTACATGCTCCTTTTCTCCTCTCTCCCATCTTTCTTCTTTCTCTGTATCTCCTTCTATTGCAGAGAAAGCAATAGAAGGAGATGGATAAGTATGTTGTGTCTCTAAATGATTTTTTTTTTTACATTAACTAGGCTAAGACTACCCAACCCAGAGACACAAACAGTGACATTCAGAGCAATTAGAGAGTTGCAACGCAGAGCGAGAGAGAGAGCGAGAGAGAGAGCGAGAGAGAGAGCGAGAGAGAGAGAGAGAGCCTATGAAGGTGGCGCGCGTGTGCGCGCGCTGGACTGAGAGACGTAATGAAGAGCAGGCAGACAGCAGCACTACACAACAGAGCTGAGTTCAGAGCAGCAAATAGTGAGTGGGACAGAGGTAGTGAACTTGAGAAATGTACACTCAATAGTCTATTACTTGTAATAGAAATTGCAAGGCATGTTACTCTCCTTTGGTTAACTAACATTTGCTAGCTAGCTACAACACACGCTAGCTTTGTAACTTGCTAGGTATAATGTTAGCAAAAATGGCTGAAATGTCAGTTTCTCTCATGTTAGCCAAAAAAGTACATATAACATAGATAGCCTACAAATAAATCTGTTTCTCCATAGATGGATATAAGAAGGTATTTGATGAAAAGCAGCAGAACCACAGAAAATGTACAGCAGCCAGGTAAGAAAGTGATCAGGCATGATAGATGAGAGGAATCTTTGTTACTATTTCACCATGATGAGACTACAACAGCTCAAAGCTTATTGCCCAAATGTATTACAATGTACCCCAATAGAACAGAACTACTGTTACAACTGGACCTTTTCGTGGATAATACATATTCACGCAAAGGCAATGTATCCTTTAATCTAAACCTAACACACTCAAAAAATAAAAATCAGTGAAAGGAACCAGGTCCTTAGTATAGTATATCCAGCAAGGTCTGTTTCTTTGGGCTGAATGTATCACATATTTCTTGTACCTTTCTTGAATATGTTGTATCCATACCTCCTAAAAGGATATATGCAGGCCTATAGATTCTCTGGTCTCTCTGAAACAAGAAAAATATTGTTGAATTTAAAGCAAATTTGTAGCATTTTTGTGGCAAAAGAAAAAATAGTATGTGGTACTCAGCAGTGAGTTTATAGTGACCTAATCCTACTTTATGGTATTTTCTAATCTGCTATGGTATTCTTATGATATTACTATAGGGTCTTATAGTTTTTCTATCATATTTGTACACCTAGTTAGTATCCTTCTAAAATCTGTTCCAGGATACCTGCTCCTTAATAGTTCCAGTGAAACCTGAGTGTCATGGAGAGGATTTCTTATCCCTTTCTTGAATACATTGTATGCATACCTCCTAAAAGGCTATATGCAGGCCAAGATTTTCTGGTTACTAGCCTACTAGTTTTACTCTAATTCAGTCAATCAATGTGCATGCGCAGCATGCATCAATAAATAGGAGATTAATTAATCAATTAAAAAATTAGCGCACAGCAGAAGCCCCCTTTTCTAATAGGGCTCAGAACCCCAAACCTCAGGTTCTAAAATCGCCTCTGCATTTAGTTTTAGTCAGCAATCTTGCTACAGAGTTTTATGTAACTAATTTTAGCCAAGGCAAGGCAGACTGATTTAGACAGGTAAATAAGGTATTACAATAGTCTAAATGCAACCTTATACAGGCCAAATGCCAGCTCTCAAATTTAGAATTCTTTACAAAACACTTAAAAGCATGTAAAAGAGGACTGAAGACATTTATACTGTCATATTTTGAAATGGTTTGTCTATTCATTACCTGTGGAGGGCAGCAGTAGCCTTGAGATGCATCTAGTCTGCCTGAAATCTTAAAAGAAGAGTAAGAAAATAGGGAAGAACAACACACTGCTCCTTTTCTGTAGAACTATGTTGAGGGCCTACATTTTCAATGAAGTCTGACCCTAGGCCGAAAACCTTAGTGCACATCCACCTCAGGCTCTGCCCCTACTGACGTTACAGGCTCAGACACAGCCCATTTAAAGTCATATCCACCAATTTTCCTATTGCTGAGTTGAAATTGCCAGGCTGATTCAGCAGAACAGGCTGAGATTTAACAGCAGGCTGTAAAAAAAATCTCTTGATCAAATTGCAATTCAAAAGTAGTGCCAAAATGATAAACACATCACGAGGACCAGTGCCTAATAAGACACTAATGAGACAATAAGAACCTGAGAAGAAATACTTAAAAGGGAATGCAAAAGGCATGCCTTTCCCACCCTTTCATTTGGAAATATTTTTTTGTATGAAAAGCTCCTTAAAGAGATGTTGTAAATTCTTGGGCAGGTTTGCATGTGTAATTCAACTTAAATTTATGATTCAAATGTAAATAATAATGCAGTTGTTGCTAATGACTTGAGCCAAACCATGTGTCAAATTATTCAAGGCAGCTAGTGCCTTCTATGCACAACAAGGTTACTGTTGCCTTTACACTGCCAACCAATTTGCTCTTTTGCACAACAAATGTATCTCTGTAGAAGTTTTTTTATCGACTTTATGTGTGTTGGGTTTAAAAGCCCTTTAGCATACAAAGTATGGAAGCCTTGTCCCCATTTAATGTAGGTGTGAGAATATGACCTTTCATTCAATACATGATTTACAGCTAAATGGATCTAGCAGTCATCAGAATAACAATAAAAAAAACCACATGCTTGTGCTTGTTAATAAAATGAATGAGGAAGCATCTAAAAATCAGAAAAATGGGGCCCCAGTATGGAACCCTGAGGCATTCCACACTGGCGCCAACAGTAAAACATTGATTTCTAAACTGATAAACAAGTGCTAGTTACAAGCTTTTCCAAGCGTATGGGTGAATAATGCAATATTGTTTTCGTTACCTGTACTAATGTTATACGCTAGTTTTTTATATGATTTGTAGTTAAAGCAAAAAGTATGACAGCTTTATTCCAAGCAAAAGGAAACCTTAAAATGAAGGGTTAAGAGTAAAACTTAGTCCAACAATATCAAGTTACAGAAATGAAGTAGAGGTAAAAAGAAGAAAAATGCAGCCTATAACACATGAACTGGATAAAACATAGTATTTATCCTCTGCATACAAGCCACCCATGGTTGCCCGTCATGAATTATTTAGAGTTCTTCAAGCTGATGTTGCCTCGTAATTGTTGTAATCGTTTTAGACAACTTTGAACAAGTAATTTACGGGTCATGATACTTCATAAAATGGAAATAGTCTATCATCAAAAGTTACTCATATGTGAGATCCATAAAATTATAAATTAATAACATGTTGCAGTTAAAGTGATAAATTCAGGAAAATTGTAGTACAATTGGGACGTAATAGAGGACAAAGTAAAGGCACATTTCAACACATCACAGCTTTGTGCGACCAAATCACAATAAACCAGTTCAATACAATAGCATTTGTTGGCAATGAGCGTCATGTCAATAAACGCATACAATTAAAATCCTTTACTAACATTCATCTCTTACGTCACAACCATAAGCAACCTTAATAGACAGGCTCACCCTCAACCTTAACTTTGCAAGTCAACAATAAAGACTAATCCTAGCTGACAAAAACAAACAGACAACATAGCTATCACATGCAAATGCTTACCACAGATAATCAATCATTTGGTAATGTCAGGCTACAATCCTCAAAATGTATACATCCCCAAACACTTTCAAACTAGAGCCCATGAACAACAACGATGACTGGTACACCACAAACACTTAACAGTCACTTTAATGTTTGATGAGCGACCTGACAATTAAAAACAATTGACAATTAAAACTACTAAAACTATCACAGCTCAAAGCCTGCAAGCACTTAGCAAGGCCTGCTAAGTATGCTTGCTGCTATGGCTATGTTCAATTTTAAACAAAAGAATGAGCTCACTTACAACAAAGTACTATAACAAAACAAAATTATGAAAACTTACATTCTCCAACCATTTTAATGAAAAATCCAATAAATAAACCTCGCTACAATAACTTTAACCATTAAAAAAACATTAAAAAACATAAACAAACTAATGTTGTAGAATCAATTCTCAGAAACCTGTAGAACTTGGTATAAATCTTCTCTGAAAACACAACAATTTAAATCACAAAAATTGAAAATGAAAAAAGCATTTCAATCAAACTACACTGAAAAATAGCAGCAAAAGAAGGAGTTACTTACAGTTCCAAAGGGGCTTACAGTGAATGAAAACTATAGCCAGTTTATATGTGCACAGTTCAACATGAACCCCTAGTAAAGAGACACAAAAAGGGTGACTCCTGGGCCAAACCTCAAAACCTATTTCTAGAAACTTGCCCCCTTAGGTACAGTCTGCTAGGAAGATACGATCTAAGGCAACCATGTGCCGTGGGAGGCAGAGAGTATTCCAACCATACATTACACCGACTGATTTCACTGATTAGCACAGCTTCAACCAGAGAGGAGGAACTAATCAGTGAAATCACCTGCTGCAGTCTTTGGTTGGAACGAAAACCTGCATACTGTCGGCTTATTTAAAGTAAGATTCAGATTCAGTAAAGTACTCAGAAGTGCTCATTGTTTGTGTCAATCATAAACATATTTGCAAATATTTCACTGAGGTTGGTATTCTGAAGAATAGCAAGAACCTTTCACAATTCGTGATGGTGCTCACCTTTGCAGCTTGACATAACACAACTTGATCAATGGCTTTGAAGAGTTGTCGGTGATTGATTGATCAAATTAGGAAAGTATTTGTTCTAGCATGATTCGCAGCATAATTTACATTGTAATAAGTTCCTTCATGCACAGCAAATAAGATACATTTTTGCAGGTCTTTTATTTTCTTTCTGTTTTTCCCCACTCTGGGAATGAACATAAAAACTTTGCAAACCTGACAACATACACAGAATTTTATTTTACACATTGCATTCCTTACATGAAATAAACTAATTGTAACTTTTGCAATACCATTTTTCTATGTTTACCAGCTGTTATGAACTTTGTGCGTCATCAGATCACGACCCAGTATGCAATATTCTCAGACATTACAAACATAAGAAATTGATGATAGGAGCTTGCAGCCCAGCTAGCAGACAGTAATGAGATACTATAGAGGATATTCACTTCCATGCCCCTGAAAATCAGTGTCAGGGAAATGGAGAAATTCAGTTCAGCTATGCTTAAATAAAACGCAAACTCATCAGTAAGGGTATTCTTGACATATTTGACAGTGATTAACAAATTACTGAGGGGCACATTTTGGCCCCAGACTATTATCAGAGGTGTTTTTTTCAATTTAAGGGAACTGTTTAAAGTAGTCATTGTTGCCCAAGGAGGGGCTAAATAAATCAAAATGTATTTTGTTGCAAACTCCAAATATTCCTTCATCAAATGTAAAAAATTATAAAATACTAGCAGCAAGAAATGTATGTAATTAAAATTAATGTATTTTTAAAATACTGAAATATCTTTGAAACAGCCATTTCCTAACTCCTAACTATATTGAATGTGCATTTCAAATACATTGGAAATACTGTCGATCTGTGTTGCTGCATGAATTTAATGGCTTTAGCTTAATATTGCTTTATACTAAAAGAAGAGAGCAGTAATCTGCATACACAATAGTAAGTGAATGTCTGTCTGTACTTTAAATGTCTACTTTTGCCAAAAGATGTATACTGCCATTTGTGTGTGTGTGTGTGTATGTGTGTGTCTGTGTGTCTGTCTGTGTCTGTGTGTGTAAGAGAGAGAAAGAGAAAGCAAGCAGGGACACTTGAATGAATTTGAAGAATAGGTTCTTACATGCAGAACAGCCACAGTACTGGGCCCTGATTGGCAGACGGTACCAGCTTCCCTGATTCAAATAACGCAAACCTGCCTGATTGGCAGGATTTAAGCACTTGTTTAGGGAGGGTTTCCAAAAATAAATGCAGCCAATCTCATATCACTTGGGGGAAACAAACGGATGGATATTTGAAAAGTCATTAACTTTAAATCTAACTGATCAAACACAAAGTCTGACTGTGTCCTTGAATTGCTATGACAGGGCCCCATGAAAATTCCCTTTTTCATGCCGTCTTGCATACAGTGTTATTCCGATGCAGCTTTTCCACAGGTTATTGAGTCTTATTGTAGAGACTCAAAAGGCATGAAATCCAGACGTAATCAAAGATAATAGCTGTGAACATCAACAAGTCAACACTCTGAAGGTATATTGTATTGTAACTCACAAGAAAACGGATGTACATGCTTTCACAGTCTATTGTAAACATATTATCACCTTCCAATAATGTGACTAATACTGCAATCTGACAGTCAGGCCCCAGTTCAAATACATACAAATACTTTATTTACTAAACTATATTTATTTGTAAACAGAAGAAAACAGAAAACTCTGAGACGTACAACATTTGAAAACAAATTCATGAAGTGAATAATATAGGTCCTTTAACTTAACATTCTCACAGAGTAAAAACGGTCACTGTGTTCATGTAACAGCATTGATTGTAATTTAGTACTGTGGCGTGGATGTGAGACAGTATTATCTTTGTCAAGTGGCTGTCTGAGTACGGTTATGTGATCTCATGAGGTGAAGCTGGCCCCATAAATTGAAGTATACGCAAACGCACTAAAGCTTCCCCCACCCTTCCCACACACACACACACACACACACACACACACACTGCATCTGACCCGAGGGTCAAGGTGCAGTGACTCTGAGGGTTGTCTAACTGGGCCTCTTGAAACTCTTTCCTTGCATTCCAGCGCCCTGAGGAGGGGGTTGTTGCAGCCAGGCTTATTACACAGAGAGTGAGACGGAGGGAAAGAGTGATAGAGAAAGAGAGAGCGAGAGAGAGAGAAGTGGGGGTAGAAGGAAGCTGGTAGGGATTATGCACTGTTTCCTTGCCTTGCTAGAAGCTCGGGCTAGTTCCCTCCCACTCAGCCAGCTGAGGAGTTCCACGACAAAGTAAAGGAAACGCTGAAAACTTGAACCTGCTATTCTCCAGCTGCCCTGGCCTTCTAACTAGCCTACTTGTTTTCTCTCTCGGCCTTTCTCTGTTTGTCTCTCTCTCTCTTGCTCTCTGTCTGTCTCTCTCCTTCCTTCCCTCCCTCTTCCTCTCCCTCTTTCTCTCCCTCTCTTACTCTGGGCTGTGTGTAAGAGGATCACTTTGTTTCCGTTGCCTTTTTCCGCGGTGCTGCAGACACACATGGAGGAGAGGACTGGATTTGAGGAGATACTGACTGGGGTGCACAGCTGCAACAGTCCTCTCCACCTCCCCATCTCCACACCAGGACTATCGTCTCTCTCTCTCTCTCTCTCTCTCTCTCTCTCTCTCTCTCTCTCTATCTCTCTCTCTGTCTTTCTGCCTCTCTGAGGGGTTGGGGGCGCCATATGGGAGCTCAGAAAAATGGAAGTGGATCGGAGATAGAAGAGAGAGGAATCTTTCATTCTTGGGCTCGGATGTCGGGATCTGTGTGGTGAGTGCTTGTCTCTCTTTTGTTTTCATTTTAGCACTTTTTGGAAGTTATATACACACAGAAATATCCATATGCCTGAATTCTCAGCAATGTGTTGGATTATTCTTTTGTTCACTTGTCTCTGCTTTTGATCCACATGTTGCAAGCATGTATTTTGTAAATTATTTTGCAATACTTACTTATACAAGTTCTGTATTTGACCTGAAAGTTGAGCCTAATTTTTCTTTCAGTACATCTAAGTTTATGCTTGATTGCAATGATAAATTGGTATACTACACTGACAAGGGGGCTTTGTGCTTTTGAATTTGTACGAAGTTTGAGGGTCAAGGTAGAGAGAGAAGGGAGGGGGTGGTATGGGGGAAGGGAATTTGGAGGGTGAAAGAGAATGGCACTTAGCCCAGACATAAGCACAGCACAGTAAACTTTTTAGTATGGCACGGTCATTGTGCAACGTGTGCCTGCCTCAAAACTTGGAAACAACTGCATGTTTCAACTGACTTTTATGAGGCTCATTGTGGAGGCTGCTTATTTAGCTAATTGAACAGTTGCACAGTGCGGTTTCACTATTTGTCTCCTGGACTAAGTGACAATCCAGACTTTGTCAGCTCGGGATGCTATGCCTCATGAATTCCGATTCAACAGAACGGACTGCTGAAAGGATGCTTGTTTACAGATTATTAGCAAATGCTTTATCTCTAGTAGCGTTTCTCAACTGGTCATGGGAGATGTTGCTACTAGTTAGGCTACTGTATTACAACATAGTCACTGAATTAAGTTATAAATGTAGGGAATAACTTTTGAACAATAGAGTTTTATATGGTATGTTTTATAATAACGTGATAATGATATATTGCAAGCAAAATGCCCTATGATTTGTATCACAGCAGATAAGTGGTAATATTATGTTTTCCATATTAACTAATGCTTCATTACTATTATAAACAAACAAAACAATTACTTGACAATCTCACAATCTCCCCAAATAACCTGCCATTGTGCCCCCATAAAAAACCTGCCATTTAAATAGGATGAATGATTGAATGCCAGGTATATATATTTTTGACGGTCCTCACAAAAATGTGTTCTATAAAATATAAATTCTTCAAAATAAAATACAGTTGTATTTTCTTTCAATAAATTGACATTTTCTGAAGGACATAACTAGCTAGTCCTTAACACTATGAACTGTGAGAAACATGAGGAGTCTTTTCAGCCTGTAAAGAGAACTCTTGTATGTACGCCTGGTGAAAGAGGTCAGCTAAGAAAGTGTATCACATCCTTTCAGGAACGTATTCGAGTTCAGAGCTTTTATTCTTTACCTCCCTTGCTCCCTCCATTCATTAGGCATCCTATTGACGTAGGATTGAAATGTTTCGGCCGGCATTAATGGACTGATTTCTCCTGCAAAAGTTAGTATTAAAACAAAACAGACAGGAAAGGGAAGAAAAAAATGAGTTGTGCCAAGTATGAATTTATTTTGGGCCATGCTCTCAGGGCAGCATAATGCCGGTATATCTTATAGTATATGAGGAGAGGCTTTGGTGGGTCTCGATCACCACCACTGCTCCTTTATAAATACACACAAACTGTCTGCTACAGAATCTAGTTCTCTATTTTGGGCATGCAGGTCACAATCTAATGGAGTAGCAGAACTGCACACCTTCTTAATGAGGACTCATGAAGTTACTGTCAAAAAGTTTTATTTTTGGTAGAAGTGGCTGATGCTTCAGCATGAGATATTACCACAGCTCAATACTGGCAAGTAGGTTTTATAACAAGCAGAGTGAATATGAGGATCACTTGCTCGACAGGCAAGGGCACTTTTTGAAGTGGCAAAACTTTATTTTTGGCATCATCGTCACAGCACTGGAACGACTCTCACAACAATATGAAAATCAACAACAAATTACCTTAGGCGCACATTTATTTTTTCTGCCACCTCAAAGTTGTCTGTTTATTATTCAGGAAAACAATGTGCTGTTCTACCTCTCAACTAATTTCATAGGCTCTTAAAGCCACTAAGCGTCTGATAGCATCTGATCCACTACCACTGGTTTTAATGCTGTTCATCACGGTTTTCCATGCACCTACCAATTACGTGCTCTGTTCAGGATGCACTTATCCCTCTTCATCCACTGCGGTTGTACAAATAGTGCAGCACTTTTGTTAAAAGTGAATGTTCTTCAGTCAGCCTGAATAAGAATCAGCATGTTTGAAGGTAGTTGAAGATTTTGAATTGATGTATTGTGCAAACCCTTCAAGAGAGAGGTTACAGTGTTTGGGTGACTCTCTCTTCAGAAGTCAACTAATATGGCTCAGTCCACCTTTTTATGGAGGAGCCTAGAAAATTAGAATCTGCACTAATGTATATTTTTATTAATAATGCACATGATCTGCAGTATGTCTATGCATGATCGGAGTTGTTTGTTGTCAGGTGAAGCCATGTTGTCCGTTGACATGACTGAACCCCATAAGCGGTTTTAGGCTATCCCTCATACCTCCCCTGGTTATAAATTAGCCTGGTTGTTTGCAAGCAGTGAAAGGAAAAGCTCACTTAGTACCAGTGATTTATTAGTTGCTAGACTGCCGCTGCTATGTGACTGACAGAGGTGCCATTCAGCATGAAAACAGAAACTCAGAAAGACCAGAGGGAACAGAGGATCAGCTTCAGGAAATAGGAGGAGGTTGCTCTCCATGGCACTCACAGAAGAGAGAAGTTGTGTGCTTTACATTGCGCTGTTTTTCAAGGTGTTATTGGCTTTTTAAGAGTTCATGTCACAAGTGCCAGAACACACTTGCATGAAATTTTACTGTCATTTTGTACTAGCGATACATCTGTACTACTGCTACTTTGACAAAGTGAGGCATGGAAGGAGGACCACTCTAAGAACCCACCTCCCCATGAAGAGGACAACAGTGACAACCCTGATTCAGGCAGTGCCAGCTGCTCTGGAAAACCCCAGTCTTTATCTCTTGAACAAGACTTACAATCTAACGTTGAGGAACAAATGGCCGACGACAACCTTGCTACTAAGGTGCAGTAAAGATATCTAGGGTCCAGATCCCTACCCCAGCTGGTGGGGTCTGGGATGGCATCTCTTCCAGATTTTGAAGATGTGGGGTGCTCCCAATGGCACACCTCCGTTCCTTACTGATTGAAGACAGATGAAGAAGAGAAGTTAACCTCTAGAGATTGATCAAGGGGATGTGCCACCAGTTGAGAGGGACATGACTTCTTTGACCGTCCTGGGCACAAAGTGTGTGACTGTTAATCCATGCTGTCCCAGGAAGGAATATGATGAGACCGGTCATGAGGAAAGCTGCTCCAACAATGCTGCTGTTCATGCAGCCCGCAGAGCCTCTAACCCAGAAGACCAAGATAACAGGGGCCCGATTGACTCCATCTTGTCCCAGCTCCCTTGTCCCTTGCAAATACAGAGACAGATATGACTGGCACAGGCATCACTCCCTGAGAAGGACCTCATCAGTCTTCTGGTTGTGCCGGGGTAGTTGTTCCATCTTGACTTAGAATGTCCTGGACAAAGCAGTAGTAGTCTCAACACAATGATCCATATGGTTGTCTTCAGGCGGGAAGTCTGTTAGTGATTCTGTAGTGGCATTTGGAGACCATGGTTAGCAGAAGTCCTTCACTTGGCATGGGCCATTGCCCGTCTCTGCAGATCTCTTGCCCTAGGTGGAAGGGTCTGGCTGCTATTAAACATATCTCACAGGAATTAGATGATGCTGTCCATGAAACATTATACTATGCTTGAGCACCGTCCACACACTCTTAATAGCCGTAACCACAGGCTGAAACTTTTCTGGATGTTTCGACAGACAGGTTGATCACCTGCTCTACCCCTCTTGTCCTTGACTTCTCCGGTTCCAATTTGGATGGCAAACACTATTAGATTGAATGTCTGTCTTTGTCTTTCATGAGGCAGTGGATATTGTCATGCTGTGCATACACCTATTAATGTCACAGTTTATCAAAAAGATTTGCCATTTCAGTCTGGGCTATGTTTTAAGACTCAGCTGGGATCTTCCTCTCGGGTTTAGATCCTTGACAACAGCTCCATATAGGCCTATAGATCACTTTGATCTAAGACCACATCATCACATTTCATCAGAGGGTTTTCCTCTTGGCAAGCTGTTATGTTCCAAGCACACGAGTGAGCTGCATACCTTCTCTGTGGTTCCTGAATTAGGTGGAAAACTTTGTTCAAAATCCTTCTTTTTGCCTAAGATACTGAACCCTCAAACCGTGAAACAAGTAGTAAGATCGAGAGGAGGATCTGCTTAACTAGTGTCCAGTCAGAGCACCACAGTCTTCCAGGTTTCTGTGATCCACCAAGCCTTTCCCACTGACTTGTTGACACTTTCGCAGGCCTATGTAGTCAAGGCCTTTCAGCCCCAAGTGGTGTTGTGGCCCACTTCACCCACCAGGAGGGCGACCTCTTTCTGGACTGAGTGGACCCTGAGTGGAGATATGCACAGCCTTCATATGATCCTTCACTGGGAGTTAAAATGGCACCTCTAGCTTAGTGTTTTGCGTTCAGTTGTTCAGTGAGATTCAAAAGGGATGGGCTTACTTTTTCCTCATTACCCTGTGGGCAATAATCATCCAAGGTAAAGACTATATTGATTGTCTGAGTGACTTCAAAATGGATCTTAATTTTTGCATGTAACTTTGGATTTATGAGACTTAAAGGTAACCAAATCCATTTCGTCACTGTGTTGTTCTGAGGCATTCCAGTCAACACATGGAATAGTGAAGGAAACTCCTGTCTTCAAAGATCATCAGCATCATGAACATGACTTATTTTGTTGTATGGTCTCAAAGCGAGATAGATGCAAGCAATCAATCAAGACTAAGACTACATACTACATAATGACAGTAGTAATATCCATAACTTAAAGTCTTCATTAGATTATATATGAGTAGAGCATGTTGTGGTTCATGCAACAGCAAAATAAGACTGTTGTTTAGTGTCAGTGTTTTCTGCAATGAATTAATACCCTCGATCAAACTTTTAGTTAAAACCTGTTATTAATGTAAGAATGGACAAACTAGAACAGCATGTTGGTCTTTGAAGCTTATGCAATTGAAAAAGATATTGCTTACACAAGCTATCCTCCAGCGTGTGCATGCATGCACGTGTGTACACACACACACACACTCAGCATTGAATTCTACCACAAATGGCCCCCATTGGGTTGGTTATAAAGGGGGTGATGTCATGTCTGTGATGGAGATTGTGTGTTCCTTTACCAGTGATCCATTTCTTATCCAGCTGTCCTTACTGACAGAAAGAAAGGAAGGAAAGAAAGAAAGAAAGAAAGGAAGAAAGGAAGGAGGAAAGGAAGAAAGACAGCAAGAAATTAAGAAAAGTATACTAAGGGTGGACATTTTTGTTTATCACCCCACCCACCGTGTCTCTCCCTTCTCATTTTTTTTGCCGACAGCTTTTGTGTACAATAGCTATGAAAATGTCCCTGCGATTAGTGAACGATGCTGAATCTTAGCCATTTAAACACCTTTTTTGATAACTGCTGATCTTTGTCTGGGCCTTGATGGATCCAATTTACATATTCCACTTTGCAAATAAACGTGTGTCTTATTTTGTGTTTTGTGTCAATTTTAGAGCAATTTATTTTGGACACTTGCCCATTTTTAGGGTCAAGAGATCACA